>QJPP01001286.1:0-95274 GCA_003996215.1 Jaltomata sinuosa
TGTGAAGTCGATATGACTCAGATTCTGGAATGATGTTGGAGACCGCCTGGGTCTCCAAAACAAGAGAACTCGATGGAGTACGTGTATGCGCCAACCTCATGTTGCGCTCCAACTTCCTCTTTTATTTGCTCTGCCGCTAGTCGTGACCGCTTCTTCGCTCTTTCCTTGTAGATTCTCTTGCGGTGTTTTCGTTTCCTTGAGCTATTTACACCGCTCTCCGCAACATGCTTCTCTTTTTGCGGCATCCTTCTCACAACAGCTAGCGTCTCGACCAAACACTTCTCCTCAATGTGCACATCCGCAGGAGCTTCCTCAATAGCATTGATGACCGCAACCACCCTCATGTCACTTGGTTGTTTCATCAATTTGGACACATCGAACTTGACCAATTCATTGTTCAATCGGAAGGTCAGCTCGTTTTTCTCCATGTCAACCAACACTCTCGCCGTAGCTAACAATGGTCGTCCAAGGATTATGGGAACTTCGAAGTCCACTTCGCAATCCAAAATTACAAAGTCAGCTGGGAAGATAAGCTTACCGATCTTAACTAGCACATCAGACAAGATCCCTACGGGTCGCTTTACCGAACGGTCAGCCATCATCACTCTCATGGACGTTGGTTTAGGAGCTCCCAAACCCAATTTGTCATACACTGCTAGCGGCATCAAATTGATGCTAGCACCAAGATCACACATAGCTCTTCCGAAGTTGAGCTTCCCGATGGTACATGGAACAGTGAACACACCTGGATCTCCTTTCTTTTCCACTAACGATCTAGAGGAAATAGCGCTGCAGTGATGGAGGTTGTCTTCCGGCTCAAAACTTACCGTCCGCTTCTTTGTGATCAAGTCCTTCATGAACTTGGCATAACCGGGCATTTGTTCCAGCGCTTCTACCAATGGTATGTTTATTGAGATTTATTTCAGCATGGTCATGAAATTCAGGAACTTACCATCGTCAGCTTTCTTTTTCAACCTCTGGGGAAAGGGAGGTGGGTGTCGAAACATCATAGTTGGAAGCTTTTCAGCTTCCTTGCGTTTCTCCGCGGGCTTTGGAGTTTCCTCCTCTACCGTCTCTTCATCATCCGCAACATTACTTTGGGTTTGAACTACCGGATGTGATTCCGGTAATATTTTCCCACTTCTTGTGGTGATCGCCATACAGCTGGCGTCATTCCTCGGATGCGTCATGTCACTCGGCAAGGTACATGTCTTCCTTTGGTTTAAAGATGCCGAGATCTGACCCACTTGCTGCTCCAGTTGCTTGATTGTGGTGGAATGTGACTCTACTACCTGACTCAACGTTGATAACTCATTCCGCATTGCCTTTACCCTAGAGTTAGTCGATTCCACCTTAAGCAGCATCTTTGCCATCATGTTCTCAAGTTTGGACGTCTCAGCCTCATTGCCAGCTTTATCCCGATTACCAGGTGGTATATACAACCCACCTCTATCGGTGTTGTTCCTCCAGTTTCCTTGGTCACGCTCTTTGTAACCACTTTTCTCAAAGTGGTTGTCTCCTTGATAATTCCGACCTTGGTTTCCCTGGCCATTGGCCTGGAAACCCCCCAAGTAATTCGCTTCCTCAGTCTCTATACCTTGGGAACCCACAGCTTGTACCTTCTCTATACTTCCTGACGTCAAGTGCCTTGTCAGGAGATCCAACTGTGTTTTCAGGTGCGCCATGTCTTGGTCGCGCTCCTCCTCTTTCCTTCGCTGCTCTGCTGACATGCCAACTGTATAGGTGCTAGCTGAAACCTCTGAATCCCGTGTGTGCCAGGCTCTGTTGGTCTTGGTGAGTCTGTCCAAAATAGTTGTGGCGTCGGCAAAAGTGCAACCCATAAACGCTCCACCTGCTGCGTTGTCCAATGTTGGCTTGGTAGCCGAATTTAGTGCCCTGTAGAATGTCTGCATCAAGAATTCGTTGTTCAGCTGATGGTTGGGGCACTGTGTCAGCTTCTTCTTGAATCGCAGCCAAGTCTCGTGCAGTGCTTCGTGAGGTTGCTGCCTGAAATTACTAATCTCATCCCTCAACTGTATCATCCGAGAGGGAGGAAAGAACCTTTCTAGGAAAGCTCCCCTCAACTCGCCCCACGTTGCGATAGAGTCGGGGGTCAGCTCCGTTAACCACAATGCTGCCTCATCAGACAGAGACAACGGAAACAATCTGAGCCTGATCGCTGTCTGACTCACGCCCGGCAGCTCAAACGATTTGCAGATCCCCACGAAATTCATCAAGTGCTGGTTTGGATCGTCACCAGCAACACCGCGGAACACTCCTCTCAAGTTCAACAGTTGGATCATCGTGCTAGTGATGTTGAACTTGGCTCCGGGCGGTAGCGGTGGAACAATAATGGCGCCCGTCGCGCCAGCTCCATCTAAATCGAGATCCTCATCATTCCGTACCACATCATCATGCGGACCACCAGCATTAAGATTTTGTTGGGCCTGCAGTTCCGCAGCGATCCTCGCTGCATCTAGTTGTGCGGCCATATTCCGCCTCAATGTTCTAGCAAGTTCGGGGTCGTAAGGTATAATTTGTTCCCCCGAACTTCGGGTATTATGCATGCACAACTTTGTACCCTGTCAAAACAAAAACAACAAACAGAAATAAAAGCAGGAAATTATGACTAAAAGTCAACTAAACACACCAGACTTAATCAAAAACCGTATTCCCCGGCAACGGCGCCACTTTTTGATAACGCTCAAACTACACCTCAAATTAATGAAGCGTAAGCGATCGTTGTCAAGTAAAGAACCCAACAAGGTTGGGGTCGAATCCCACAGAGAATATGGTGAAGATTAAGACTTTAGTGAAGTAGATGACTAGTGATCAATTATTTCCGATAAATAAAAAGGGGGGTTTTGTAATCAAATTGTAAACAAAACAATAATAAACGTAGGAGTTTAAATCAGTATGAGAGGATGAACTAGGGATGTGTTCACCATGGCGTTGTAACAATATCGATTCTAGGCTTAACCGGGTTCTTTCTATATGCGTGTCACGATGTGATTGCGTCTATTGTATCGTCTAAACGTCTCTCGACCAAATAAACAAATTTCCTTTTATCTTCTTTCGATCTCAAAAAGATGTGCTTTTTAGCTCTCAATCCTAACATCAAGTAGACTAATCCAGTTACGACATTAATCTTTAAGACGAGAGTTGGTAGTCTCGAATCCTTGTCGTTAATCAATTTTCCCGGTTTTAATCTCTTTACTCAAGCAAATTAAACCTAGGCATGTTCTAATGTTTGCAACCACTAGAAAACGTGACATAAAGTATGATTAACAACGTGACAATACATATATCGAACCCAATGCTACCCGGAATCTATATTACTACGTTTGCCATGGCTCCCACAACCCTAGTTGCGGGAGTTTTAGTTACTCATGCTCGATAAATAAGAGAAAATAGTTGTATTCATCATAAAAGGAAGAAAAGTCTTACAATATAATGAAAATAATCAATCTTCCAATATCCACGAACAAGAACACCAAGAACTCACGAACGAATCAAGACACGAATTCAAGAGAATGAACCGTGTTGTTGCTCTCAAAAACCAACCAAAAACGTGTTTAAACTAATGGGAGAATAATAATTAACATAAACCTAACATAGGGTATTTATAGGAGTAGTAGAAAACAATTCCAAAACGGGCTAGGAATCCCCAAAACGCGGGTCGCCGACTAAAGCTACTGCCTTAGCGTGACGGTCAGGCTGACGGACCGTCACTGCCTTGACGGACCGTCGCCTGGGCCGTCAGCTTAGGCAGTGGCACTGCCTCCTTTACTGCCTTGGAGTGACGGTCACTTGTGACGTACCGTCACACTTGTGACGGACCGTCACTCAGGCCGTCACTCTTAGGCAGAATGTCATTTTTCGCGTATTTTCTTCCGTTTCCGTGTTTGTTTCCATTTCCTACAAATACAACATAAAAACATCAAAAACAACAATGGTTGCTTGAAAACGTACGATTGTACTTAGTAAAAAGGAGTCGAAAGTGCCGTAAAATGGCGGCACATCAACCGCCACAAAGGCAATCCTATCTGATAGCTACAAAGGCTATCATATTCTTGTCATGAAAGTCACCATTTCCTAAGACAGAGACAGGAAAGGACAACATCTGATTCAAAAGGCAACCAAATACGAAAAATGAGGTACACAACTATCTTTCACTATTAAATTCATTTACTACTAACCAGTTTTGTTTCAAAATATTGCTGAGAACATCTAATAGGATAAAAATCTCAAATCAGAACAACAGGTACAAAGCATATCAAAAGATGTCACAACCTAAGATTCGAACATAACCCAAAGGAGGTATGGCCAAGAAACTACCTCTTCAAGTGGAATTATATCACTACTAACAATTTTATTTTGAGATGTTGTCGAGAGCATCCAAGAAGGATGAAATTCTCAAAGCAAAACCACAAGTGTGGACTACACCAAAAAGGACGTATCACAACATGGAACTTTCTCTTAGCAGCGAATTGGGACATAGTCCGGAGAGGAATATCAAACTCTTTGGATGCGAGCTGAGGAATGACTACCACCTCCATCAAACCACACCCTTATCAGAAGGCATGTGGGTATTTTCTATCGTTGGGTCTTATGTTTCGCATCCAGGGTATTTCTGAACTCACACTGGAAGCCATACTCCTTCTCTTCAAATCCGAGTGATGATACACCTCGAGCCTTGGAAATTATGTCCAGGTAAAGTCTTACTTATGGGTGTGAAGTGCACCACATTCATAGTTGAGAGGTTACAAGCCTCTTTTCTATAGCTCAAATTATTCATCACTCATTCCGAGCCAAAGGTTGTCTTAACATAAAGATTATCTTTTCCACCGATTGAGTCAAACTACAAGCAACCTGATTCCTTGAGTCTAGGGATATGTAGGCGGGCTCTGTTTTTAAAACTCGACTGCATTCCTAACTCCCCCCAACTTCCCGGTCTCTCCGTACTCTGAAACCGTGATAGTTTGGAATTCTTTCAAAAATCATGCTTAAAATCAAGCGTCTTGAACTACAAATGGCCTGAGTTCTCATATAGCCTGAGATATGTAGGAAACTCGATATCGAAGTTCATCCATGATTCCTTGAAATTCGTGCTAGGACCAACCGTTTTCCGAAGATGGATCTGTGGTCGGATAAAATTGGGAACGACAATTCCCTTTGCCAGGGTTTATTACACTCACCCTACCCAAAGGGAAGGGCAGTTGTTGACACCCAATTTTTATCCGCCACATTACGAATTAATCTTGAGCCTTTTTGAATTTTAAATAATTTTTGAAATAATTGTTTTGTAAAAAGGGATAAAACGTTTTCCAAATAAGCTTTATAATAATACTGAAAAATAATTTATATCTTTCATGTTTGATTACGTGAAATTTATATAAGTTTACTTAAAGAACTATTTTTGAGTTTAATTTCATAAGAAAATCCTTTTAAAAAGATTAAACATTTGATTTTCCTTCAAATCAATTCAAACGAGAGATTAATTGAATAAATTGATTTCACAATTTTAAATGAGGCGAGTATGGGTTAAACAGAATAATTATTTCTAATTGTTAAAACTCATTAAAGCTCGAAGTTGATTTTAATTAATTCATCTCTATTCCTATTCTAGCCTAAATTCTTTAAATCTTTCAAATTCTAGCCAAATTTCATCCTTTTACCCTCAATTTGGCTATTTCCTAAACTTAATTTTATAAATGTGGCCATATCCTAAACACCTTATAACTCCTTGTTTCAGCTAACCATGCTTTGGGCCAACAACACCCAATCCACTCAGCCCACACCCGTATTTCCCTTCCAACCCGGCCCAACTCACCCTTAACACTCCCTCACCAGAAAACATATACCCCTCTACACACACACCTATATACATATACTTACTATATTTTCTCCCCAGAAACTTCTCACGCGTCCCACTCTCTCCCTTTCCCCAGAAAAAGAATGCGCAAAATGAGTTGACACACTTCGTACAACCCAGCTCACCACTTCTGTACTTTGTCTTCTCCAACAAACAACGAAACCTTAACACTCACAGCTCCAAAATCCAGCTTAACAGCTTCAAACGATGCCCCAATTCACAAACCCCATCAAAATTCCCAAACGATGTCTTCTCTCCGTCCAAATCGTGTGCTGGCAGGGGAGAATGTTCTAGAGATTGCCCTAGGTGGCATCTTATCCGAAAAATTTAGGGAAATTTGTATAAATTCGTACAATTCCTTTGCTGTTAATGTTATCCGGAAGAGGGATTTGAAATTTCTCAAGGGAATTTCCCAGAAAACCCCTTTGTTTTCCCCCTCTTTTCACCCTAAAAACATTCCTATAAATAGCCCCTTCCTCTATTATTTGTGAGGGGCTGGCTTCTTAATTCTGGAGTTTCTTTGGAGAACCACTCTCTAGCTTCAAAGAATTGCTAAGTTTCAGAGTCTAGAAAATACCCTAAAAATATCTCTGTTTTTTCGGCGGTGATGAAGTTTCCAACGAAGTCTCATTGTCCCAGTTGCTGCTCCAAAGAAGGTAAAACCCTTAATTCCTATCTTTTCTTTTCTTTTGTTTCTTCTTAACATAATGTGGATGGTCTGCCTCTTTTTGTTTTAGAAGTGTTCATGGTTGGTTTTTGAGCTGGTCTTGTTTGATTCGTATGATATAAGAAATAAGGGTTCAAAAGTTATTTGTTGTCAAGTTGTATGGTCTCTGGATTTTGTATTGATAGTTTTGTGCGGGAATTTTAGGGCTGTGTTAGTCACCGATTTCTATTTGTCTCGTTAAAATGTCATTTTTCTTTCTTTTGACTGTTTTCATGACTATCATGTGACCATACGAACATCAATTTGAATTTGCTTAAAGGTTTTGGTTGGTTCGGCTATGTTATACTGTTTTGGAAGTCTATTATGCTAATTTCTTATGATTCCTAGGACTTGAACAAAAATTGATCAATTTGAGTATGTTTTGATGAATATGTGTTCGTTTAAGGATAAATCATAATCCATTTTGACCCTCCTTCTCCTTTTTTTTATGTATCATGATTAGCATCCATCTCCCTCCCTTTAAAGTCATGCAAATGTGATCAGGCTTGAGTTTCGAAATGGTTTTGAATGTGAACTTGTTTTGAGCATAATGCCTAAAAGCATGTATTACCTCTTTGCTGCTAATATTCAAGTTTTAAGTGTAACTTGTTCCCTCTAGTTTTTTTTTTATGTTTATGTATCCCCCTCCAATTGTTTAAAAAATAATTTGTAGCTATCTGATCCAAATGCTGGTGTACTAAATGTCAAACGTGAATGATTGTTTTGCTTATTCCCATGAATCATATCGGATCATGTAACTTTCCCCCTATATCTGCTTTAACATCAGGTTTCTGTCTAAACATGTGTGATAGTTAGCTTCCTTCTTTGCTAAAGCTCCATGGATTTGTAGTTATTCATGCCAGCCTCGTCCCTGTTTGTTTATTGACCCACCGGTTCAACATACAGACATGACACCCCTTAGTCATAAAGGCGCTTCTATTTATTTTTAGTTCTTTAAAGAATATGTGCAATCCTGACATCCGTATTTGTTTGGATCGGCGTTATGGGTAGCCATTTATCTGGGCTTGTGACCTGATGTCTGTGAATTGACGGGTATATTGAGAATCTGGTCATCTATGATTTAGTTTCGAAGAGACAATTGATTCAATGATCTGATGTCCATTTCTTTCAAAGTTTGGTAAAGTCTTAATCTCTGAACAATGCTTAGCAAGTTAGCACAGTATTTGCTTATGTTCTAGCTTGTGAGATAGTGATTTATTTCTTTGTCTTTCTTTTTTCAAAGTTTGAAATTACAAAGATGTTAATTTTACTATGTGATTGGCTTTGTTTAATCTCGTTTGAATCCAAGCATTATACTGATCCTTATTATTTTTTTCTTTGATGTGCATGAAATATCCCGAGTTCAACTTGGACTCCGCATCTCTTTCTTTGCATTTTCGTTGGGCTACGGCCCACATCTCATCTCCGTTGAGGCAGACCAGTTAGAAACTACAAGTTGAAAAACGGAAAATGGCTCAAAGCCCGTAAAATATCCCTAACGAGCAGTGGCAGAAGCAGTCCAAATGGACTTGATTTGAGAAAACGGGCCTGCAACCTCTAGCCCAAGAAAGAAGGAAACAGGAATTGGACCAAGTCCAAGGAAAAATGACGGTGGGCCTAAAGAGGTCCCACAAATTAGATTTTAAGACGGGTTTAGATTAAGCCAACGGATTAATTATCTCTTTTTAACTCTTTAATTGCTTAGATGGAATTATTTGTAATTAATTTGGACTGACATTTTTTAAACTTAGTTGAAATTCCCCTAAAGAGTTGTTATTTTTTATTTTAACACTTTTTTCTCAAATTTGTTTATGCATGACTTCTTTACATCTAACATGTTTCTTTATAAACTCTTTACGAAATTGTTTCCAAGTCTTTCAAATTTCTTTTTCTTTTAGACAAGTTATATTTCCTATATTTTCATAACAAATAAAAATGGAAGTACTTTCAAGTTAGTAAATAAGTTTATTTTTTTCAAAAAAGATTGGATAACCGCAAGTTAGCGGGTGTTTCGAATGCCTTAAAACCCTTCTCAAAACATTAATAGGAACCTTTTACCCAAAATCTCTTTAATTTTTAAAGTCTTTATCTGTTTTAGATTTTAAAGATTTTTTCAAGATTTTCTTGATTTTTCTTTAATTAACTAAGTGGCGACTCTGCTTTAAAATTGAAAACGTTTTGAAAACTTTAATTAGATTTTTGAAATTATTTTCAAATAAGTCATTTTTCCCGAAAACACCCTTATGAGTAACTAAACAAGAAAATTAACTTTTCAAGACTTAGAAGTCATAAATACAAGAGAGACTCTAATACCGAATTTCAAATAAACAAAATACAAAGATGTCTGAGTACAACATAAGACAAAAATAAGATAGATAAAATCGGAAAAAAAATTCGATCCGGGGAGATACCACAACTTCAAAATGCCTCTAGGATGTACAATCACAAATCGTGGAATTCACTCATAGTAGGATATGCATCAGAAGGATGCAGAAAAGTAAGAGTGAGTAAGATCCATTTGTACTCAGTAGTCATCATAGACCGACAAAGCTTAAGTAGATAACTATATCGAATAAAGAATACTAAGATATAAAACTGCAAATAGAAAAGTCTAACTAGTTTAATATCAATAATTAATACAGTTTATCATAATCACCATAATAATTCAATGATAATGCATTGCAATGCAATGATATGCAATAGCCAATGTCTATCGTAAACACCCTCCGAGCATTTTTTACTTTCAAGATGGGATCCATGAGGGACTCGCGAGGTTCATATATAATCCAACTCTCATCAATATATCAATAATCTAGACTCGTGCCAGAACTAAGACCGTTTATTTCTTTCAAATCAAGCCTTTTATAATATTTCTTTTCAAATATCAAATCAAGTCATTCATTGTGTTCATGAATCGTGAGATGTATGAGTATGCATGAATACGAAAATAAAATGAAATCAGATGCAACTGTTATATCCAAAACCTTAGAATCATGATCATTCTACGAATACTGTCTATGAGCCTCACTATCAAACTAAGGATCCACATCCAATATCACCAAAATAATATAAGCCTCTAATTGGGCATTACAATGATAAACCATCTCATTTATTGACATGATCAACACAACCTCCCCTCTCCCACTTGGGTATCACAATAACTCATTATCAACTTAATTACTATGATAATTACTAAGAAACTCAACCCATATCATGCTTTACACGAGAAGTCCCCACCCAAGGAAAGTCTGAAGAAAGTTAAGCCACAACCTACCTCAAAGTCGAACAATAAAACTCTACCTGATCACACCTGATCCTTCCCTTTACGAATAGGCTCCAAACTCAACCGATCTACTTATAATAAGTTTTACGTGTAAACACGAGTCCAACACTATCCATATTGTGAATTTTCTAATCCGAGTCAAAAAGTCAACCTCGAGCCACAAGGACAAAATTGAAATTTTATTGAAAAATCAATTTATTCAAAGCTTAAGGAGTTTAAATATGAAATTTCATTGAAAATGGAATAAAAATCGAGTTTGAAATCATCAATTTATCAAACTTTAGCTAAACCGAGAAAATCTCAAATTTTCAAGTTGAAAAATCAAGATTTGAAGGTGAAGTCATGAAATAATCATTGAAAAATATATAAAAATAGTATAAAAAGCTTACCCAATAGAGAAATCTCGAAAATCCTCCTTTAAATTGCCCAAAATCGAGTTCTTGAGCTCTTAAAAAGAGGTAGGGAAGAAATAAAATGAAAAAGAGGAAGTCCAGTATTTAAGTGACAGGAGTTTTGCTTAAGTGACAGGAGTTTCGCATGAGCGGATCCCTCATCTCCGCTGCAACATCGCCGAAGCAAAAAATCTTCCACAATGGTAGAAACCCACTGAACAGGTGGGCTTCGCCGAAGCGGGCCTCGTTTTGCAGGAACAAGTCCTTACAAGCGGAAAAACGTCACTCTCGTGACTCTGCCGTTGCGGACGAACTCCGCTGGAGCGAGAAGATCTCAGGCAAGTCAATCCTGCCAAAGCAAAACACCTCTGCCGCTATGCCATCGCTTGCGCGACCACATTCTCACAGGAGTGACTAGGTCCCGCCTGGCCAATCACCGCAGGAGCGACACCTTGGCCGCATGCGCAATAACTGGTGCGGGCCAAGGGCCGCTAGTGCGATGCACCAGATACCAGTATGGTGTGCATTATTCGAACTAAACCGAAAAATCAAACCAAATCAAATGGAATTTTGATTGGGATTGGTTTTTTGGATTTTTGGTTTGATTTCGGATTAAGAATTTACTTTTTTTTGTTTTTTGTATTGGTTTCGGATTTAGAAAACTAAAAACCAAAAAATCAAAAAAAACTGAATTACATATATTATAATAATAATAATAATAACCCTAATAATACTCTAATAAAAAACTAAAAAGACAATTATGATTTAGTTTATATTTTTATGTTTGGACATCTATTGATATATTCTTTAGGTATTGTATTTTAATATTTTATCGTGACTTATATTAGAAAGTATATTTAATTCAACATGCAAATATAACTTTGATTATGTTATTAATTATTAACATAACTGAATAGCTGAACCAAAAAAAATCAAACCGAGTAGAGAAAAACCGAATCAAATTAAATTTATTTTGACTCGAATTGGATTGCACTTTTACAAAATCAAAAATAAAAAACGAATAATATAAAGCCAAATCGAAAAATCAAATGCATACCCCTAGATACCAGCAACTTCAAACATTCTAAAAACTTGAATTCGGCCCTCGGAACACACTCGGAACCCCACAAACACAAACTAAATAGGCTAGTAGACCAAAATCAAGATTTCGGACTCAATGGAATCGTCGGATTCACCAACAGAGGTCGTTATCAACAAATATTGACCAAAGTCAACATTAGGCTCAAACTTCCAACTTCCCCACCAACCACTCAAAACGCATTTGAATGCCTCGAGACCCGAATCAACAGTGCTACTAGCCCAAAAATGATATTTCGGAGCTAGCACAACTGACTAAATTCTCATACATTGTCTAAATCTTCGAATGTTGATCGAAGTCAACCCTATCAACTTCAAAAACTTTCAAAATGACAAACTCACATAAAACCCAACCGAACACCTGGGGAACTGTGCTACCCACTCCCCATCACAAATACCATAATACAACTATGAAAAGAGGCAAAATGGTTAAAATACATAAAAATCTAAAAATCACTATGAGGGTTATTACATGTTAGCATTTTGTTGCTAATACACTAACGAATTTGAGTTGTTAGTAAAATCCATTGGCAATTTGGGGTTCTTTTTGTAGTGATAGTCCCTTAAGAGATTTTTCTTAATTTGAATTAAGCTTAATAAATCTATTTATACTTCATTATGAAAGATGATTATATGGATTTTGGATTTAAATATGAAGGAAATCATTATTTTCATAAATCTGTAGCATTTCAAAATCATCAAATTAAATTAGGGAAGAATAATGTACCATTAAGTTAGTGCTAGGAGAAATAAAGGTTCAAATTTAAATAACTATGTATGTAAAAAAAAAAAAAGAAGTTACGTCTATCTATATCTATATCTATACTATATTAAAAGTGTGAATGACCTTATAATGTGATTTGAACTTTATGCCCTTCATTAAAAGTCTCTCCTTTAGACAAAGTTATCTTTTTACTTTTTTTTATAATTATTATATTATTATCTTTATAATATTGAATATTAATTATAATAAATATATTAAAAAATAAATAGGAAGAAGTTTTAAAACGTATAGAGTCATAAATGGGGAAGAAGTTTTATTAGGAGTAAGTTGGCTGAATTTTATACTTTTTATGAGAAAGGTTGGCTCCTATTTAATATTAATAATTTTATATTAAAAAATTAGAGCTATCAAGGGAGGTTTTTATAAGGGTATTTTGGAGAGTAATTAAAAACCCTTCGTTGTGTTAAAGTAAACTTGGCTCCTTTTAATTTTAGTTGGTGTTGTACGAAATTTCAGTAGGAGTAAGCCTAATATTTTATCATATAAAGTAAGATTAATATGTTCTTTTTGCTTATTTATCATTTATATTAGTACTATTTATTTTGTTAAGGTGTTTCCAATCTTTAAAACTTTTTGATGATACTTTATATGTTTGATGTGTAAAAATTATATAAGATTATTTAAATTGAGTTAATGTTATATCAGTTAACTTTATCGATTTTTAATTCTGCACCTGATTTTTTGTTTCTTCTTTATGTTTTCGTGCATTCAAAATACTTTTAGGTATTTATTCTAAAATTTTGACTATCAATTAAATTTATTTTCATATATTTGTTGTTAGTTCATAATTGTGGTCGTCAACTTATTCGGGTTAAGAATTGAAAAAAATATTGTAGTGCACTAATTCTTGAAATCTAAGAAACATATTATAATTTGTTTAAAGTTTATTGCTGATTTTCAATAATTTATTCTTTTTTTATATATTTTATGTTGATTGACGGCTTGACGTGATGCATAGGCACAACCACGTACACTAAACTAGTTTATAAAATATTTACGAGTTGCCAAGACGATCTATATAGTTGAAAACGTGTTTGGTTGAATAAGATCTTCGAACTTCAAGCTATTAAGTTGTCCCATATAGTGCGGTGTGATTACGAACTTCTTATAATTTTGGACAATATTCACCTTATTGCTCAACATTAGTGCGATGTGATTACGAACTTCTTACAACCATATCAATTGTAGGACACGGAATTAGCTAAGCCTCATATTGTATTGTCCATGCTCCAATCGATAGATTTTGACTTTTGACATGTGAGATGTAGACTTGTCCCACATCAATTTTGAGACTAGTCTTCTAATATAATTTTGGACAATTCACATCTCATAAACTAAAATTTTAATCTTAACACTGTAATGGGCTCCATTTTACAAATTCTAATGTATTCTTTGCAAAGCGAACAAATGTCACGCTGCAATTGTAACGAAATATTGAGAATAGGGACTTGGCCCAACATGTTTCCTTAAGGTTACGTAGATACAAGTTTTGGTGTTTCTTAATACTCCTTCCATCCCATTTTATTATGTGACACACTTTTTTTTTCAATCCGTTTTAAAAAAAATATCACCTTTTTATAATTAAAAAAAATTAACTTTGAAATTCTCCTTTTACCCTTAATAAAATGATCTACAATTACATAAATATTCAAAAATTATTTTGGATCATAAATTTCAAAAGTCTTTCATTTTTCTTAAATATCATGTCAAATCAAAGAGTATCACATAACATGAAACGGAGAGAATAGTTTTTTTAAGGATGAATTATATTTTAGGCAATTTATTTCAAAAAAATACTATACATGTGTTGGAGAATGATGCAGACTTATGTCTATTCCAAGACTGGTCAAACAGACACAGAACTTGCACGTGGGGCCATTGCACGTGTACAATACATTCTCTACAAGATTTTTTTTTTTTCCTATTTTCTTAAGTTTTCTTCTAGATCTCAATCTAGTATTGACTAAGAAAAATAAGCAATTGAACCCCACATTACGTAAACGTAGAATGTATTTAATCAAATGCTTGTTGCTCTTTCATTTTCCATAATTAATTCATTCACTTTTTTCTTGACTTATTAATGATACATTTTCTAGACGAAACAATTCAATAATTGAACTTAAAAATCACAATATAAATCATATTATCACGAGTTTGAGTCTAAAATGTCTTCAAGCCACTGTAAACTAGTTAAACTTCTAATATACCCCCTATTAACACTCTATATAAGAGAGTACATCGACAATATTACATACCCTTTAACAAAAGAAAGGATTTAATAAAGTAAATGAAGTTTAATATATTAAATAAATCATGTAAAAGTGCAGCTCGTGAATAATCTTGAAAGAGTAGAGAAGACTAATTAGTTTTGGAAATATATGGAAGTTTTCAATGGGTCACACCGTCAAGAAAAAAAAAGAATTGTTGATTAAGAGACAAAATTAGAGAAAATTCGAGAGGGCCTAATGATTAAGAGACAAAATTAAGGAACTTCATTTTCCAAAAAAACAGTTCATTATAAAGTATATATCATGTCAAATTCACTGATAAATATTTATGTTTTACGTTGAGCTGTAGTTTGAACAGCAGGCAGTTATTCAAAGTCTAAATCCTTAATATAAGGACTTTATTTTTTTTTAAAAATAATAATTATTATTATTTGTTTTATTTAAGCTATATAAGCCAAGGGACAGTCAGCAGGGGTCATTTCAACATTAGGGTGATGTTTTTATTTATTTATTTATTTACTATCTACTTACTGATTCCCTTTCTTTAATGTTCGTCAAATAGACTAGACTGGTATAAGAAATTGAAGATGTTTTATTTTAATAGAGTTACAGGTGGATATGAAAATCAACATTAATATACTTGTAATACATAAGTATCTAATAAATAATATTATTGGACCGTTTTGCATTAAGTCATAAAATAAGGCGCATCTCGTTTTAGCAAGGACAATGTATATATCCAAAGATATTGCACTATGTACTTAAATATTTGTACCTTACAACATGAAACTACTCTTTTATATATACTCCCTTGTTTTAATTTAAGTGAACATAATTCTTTATTAAACTTGAATTGATCAAAATTTCAATTTTATAGTCAATATAGTCAGACAAATGTTATGATATATTTAAAATTACATATTCCAAAAATGTTCCTTTTTCTTTAAATCATATTCGGCTATATAGGTTCACATAAATTAAAGCAAAATTAGTGGGTTTTTTTATATACATAAAATTATCAGCTACGAAGAGAATCCAGTTGGATAGCAGGTAATACTGAAAATATATTTAGAACGTTGCCTAATTAAAAAGTAAATGATTTGGTTTTGAAGAACGGTGTGATTATCCCACAATACTTTTTTTTTTCTAATGAATTTTGGGTTGGCCCAATGTGTAATACAAATAATCAACTTGCAAGTCTCGAGCTATAAAAATATTTGTCAAAGTAATCTCAAAAATCTATAGATGCCACCAAAACTCCACTCTGAAATTCCAAGGGTGATTGCTGCTATTTAAATATTGTTTCCAATTTTGATATTTATATGGAAACAATTTCTTTTTTCTTCCAAATTTGTTTAATAAAAAATTGAACTCTGACATACAAGTCATGATAAATTGATATATTTATATTATATACTTAGTGATCTTGAATTATAGTCATGATTCTCAAAGCTACCAATAAAGAAGAGGAAAAAATATATTTTAGAACTATGACATATTATATTTAACCTAGTTGCCTATTGAATTTACTCATAAATCATGCCAGATCGTTAATTCATTATGATTTTAAAACTACAAACAAAGGAGTATATAGCATGCAAATCATGCCAAACATGTATTGTGTTGGATTATTCATAAATCATATCGGATCATCATGATTTCAAAGCTATGCACAAAAAAAGTTAAAGGAAAAAATGTATTTCCGTGTATTACGAGTGAAATAAAGCTATTCAAAAAAATATTACCATGAGTGAAATAGAATTAAGGATTATATTTTTTCAAGTACCATTAGTAAAATAGATTTATTTAAGTAGTTATTTTCTCTGGTACCATGAGTGAAATATATTTATTTAAGAAATTATTTTTGAGGTACCATGAGCAAAATACTATGAAAAGAAGAGGAAAAAGACATTCTAACACAATTATCTTGTTGAATAACCCATAAATCATGATCATCATAACTTCAAAATTACAAACAAAAAGAGAAACATAAAACAAGTCATGATCGATATGACTTCATGAAAAATATGCAACCTAATTATCCTATTGAATTACTCATAATTATATGGAATCGACAAAACAAATATGGTAATCTTGAAATTCCTAACACCCCGGGCCATGCCGGCCCAAAGAATTTAAAAAATAGTAAGAATTTCTTATTGTTCCTACTAGATTCGTTTTTCTTTGCTTGTTTCATTTATAAATGCGTGAACAATCTGTTTAGAAGAAGAAATAGAAAAGATGAGATATAAAGAAAACTATACTGTATTTTTTAAGGAAATGTATATCAACTTTAGTTGACATCCAAACATGAATAGAAAAGGGTGAACAGGATTGTTTAATGGGCCGGCAAAAGTGCTCCCATTTTTGGATTATTCCTTTTTTGATGGCCCAACCTGTCTTGTCTTGTCTTGTTCATTGTACTTGTTGTTTAATATATCTATCCACACGAATGGATATGCATTATTATAGCACTAAGAATAAGTGTTATAGAAGAATATATTTTTGTCAAGCAAAAGCTAGATATGATTCCAGACAGGTCCACGAATTTGTTAAATATTCCTAATCATTCCTACTTTTCTGGTACAAATATTACAATGAAATGAGTTTGTGAAAGCCCAAGTTAGTATACGTGGATGTCCATTCTGGCCTTAGCCCAATACTCAAATGCACCTCATTTACATCTGGGACATTGACATGAATATACAAGTGCTAACAACTATCAAAAAATTAGGCTAACAATTGTGGCCCAAAAAATATGGCAGCAGATTGCCAAATCCTAATTTTAGTAAATACTGCACGATTTATAAGCCACCACCCACTGGATTGTTTCCTTTTATCCTTCATTGTCTTGTCACCTCTTAAATCACCAACTTTCTCGACAACTATCACAAGAATTCTATCGGTTGATCAACGGTAAAACCTCACTAAAATTTCAATTTTAAAATCACAACTAAACTCGGATCTGAAACTTTAGTACTTTATTTTTGAGTGGGTGTGATTGAGATTCATTAGAAACACCTAGATATAGCTATATAAAATTTTGAGGAAGTTTGGAGGCAATTTCAACAAGATTGGAGTCAAAACTCAGACCTGGAATGTCACTGCTATATATGTTTATCACATTATATATCATGTATATCACATATTTTCGTACATAGGTATACATGATACACAACAGATAAACAGATATACAATAATATACATGGATATGCATGAGGGTATACATAGATAAAATCTTCTTCAACCTCGAGATTTCAATATGAAAAATCATTTGAGTTGCCTCAATTCATCTCCAAACATCTTCAGAATTAATATTCAAGCTCCTTAATATTTTTTCAAGAAAATTTAGTATTACCCAATTGAAAAAAATTTAAATTACGCTAATAAAAAAATTCAAACCAAGCTTCAATGATGTTTTCAAGTCTTTGTTCAAACCAAACAATGAATTCAAAGTTGTATTCACATTTTTGAGTTCAAGGTTCTCAACCATGATTTTTTAGAGTTTGTCTTTGTCGTCTTCTTCTTCTTCTTGAGTAGGACATTGAGGACTAGATATGTGGAGAAGGGAGGGCAAGGAGAGATATGAGATATGGGGATGAGGTGGCTGAGAGAGAGGGGGAGAGGAGAGCAGAGATGGGAAAGAAAAATGGATAGGTTGCTTTTAGTTTGCCAATTTTTTATAGGAGTTGTCACACGGGGATAGTAAGAGGGAGTTGATTCATTTCTTGCCAATAAGTCAATCAGCTTATATTTATATGTCAATTTCTCTTTTTTCATCGAGCAATGAATTTACACATCTTGGGAGCGTTAATCATTTTAGCCCAAATTAACCTAACTCTCAACTTATTACGCACTTTCATTATATATATTTTTTACATTGTATGTAGTCGTTAGCTAATGACTCATTTTTTTCAAAAACAACATTTGCAAATGAATTCTAGACGATGTACCTTTGCAAGAATGGATCTGAAAGAGGTCAGTCAGCTTATCCATTAGTGCTGGCAAAGAAGAAACAACAGTATAGTTTGGAGAAACCATTTTTGATGTTTGACAAAGGATAATATCCGTTTTGAGATATAAATCTAATAATCTAGATCTGAAAATGATTGTTTGAAATAGATTGGGTATGGTTAAATCATATTGAAAGTGTTATTATGAGCTTGGATTTGAGGTTTATGATTGATTGAAGCTAGTTTGAACCAATTTGGACCTCTTTGTTGCATTTTATTACGGTGTTCATTGATGTTGCTTTTATCCCTCATGTGAAAATGGGTTTTTGAGGTGTATACCTGTGTATATTACCTTGTATATATGTGTATATATCTCATGTATATTTTTGTATCCTATATATCCATGTATATTTTTGTGTGATATATATAAACATAAAGTGATATACATATGTCATAGTGACGTTTTCAACTCAATTTCAGTTACGAATTTTGACTTCAACTCGGTCCAAATCACCTTGAATTTTCTTCAAGTTTTGTATATTGCCTCATCTAAGTGTTTCCAACAATTTCAACCACTCCATAAATTCTTTAACTTCATATTCCGATGCATTTTTGCCCCCACTATACTTTTATGTCTTCATCTTTATGAGGCTTATAGACAGGTAACTATTGATCTCCACTTGTAGCCATGCTCAATTTCATACCATGCGCATGGGTGACCAACTCTTCATATGTATTCGACTTTATTACTTGAAAGATGTAGCAAAGACCCTAAGTCATGCCTTAAACGCATGTTTCAATACTAGAAGTTTTACTAAGATAATCTTTGCAGTTGGGGCTTATGCTTCTTCAACAATTAATGAAGTTTTTTTCGTTCTTGATCTTTTGAATGTTGTATACCAGTGGTAATTTTTGTTGGCAAAAATGATAAGTGATATTTTATTGTTAAACATCAGAAAACACTCTATTTTCTTTGTACGTTTCTATAAAGTTCCCTTTATAGAATATGACAACCTTAACACTGCTTGAATCATTATTTCATATATATGAGCAGTAAGTTGCATGCCTCTGTCCTATATAATGAACATCGGAATACTACGCAACCTCACTACCTGTACGATTTATTATAATGAGTTGTAGTATCGATTGTCTTCATAGGAAGAAAATGTGTGAATTTCGTAAGCCTACCCACAATCACCCAAATTGAATCATACTTTATCTTTGTGTGAGGTAAACCCACAACAATGTCCATATTGATTATCTCCCACTTCCATTGTGAAATTTTTTAATATTTTGAGCTAAACCACCAAAGCCTTACATGATCAGACTTCATTTGCTGACAGTTCAACCACTTAGCCATAAAACCAGATACATCAACTTTCATGCTCTTCCATTAATAATGTTGTTTTAAATATTTATACATCTTGGTGAATCCCCGATGTAAGTACTTAGAACTATGAGCTTTCACCATCAATTTTTATCGAATACCATCGATATTTGAAACACATAATGACCTTGTACTCTCAAGACATTATCGATTGCATCAATTGTGAACAAAGTGTATCCACCATTTTGCACTACATTCCTCAGTTTTACTGGAGTTCATCATCACATTGCTTGGAATTGATCCTCCTCTCGATATCATATTGTGACCAAGTCATCCAACTAACTCACCATTGGTGGTATTTTCTAGACTAACTCCAAGACTAGAAAGTCTTTGTCATTTCATGAGGTTGGAGATTTGCTAAAGAACGATATACTTATGACTCAAGGAGTCAACAATGACATTCACCTTTTCAAGATGATATAAAACATTCAAGTTGTAATATTTCAATTATTCTAACCATCTTCGCTATTTGATATTCAACTCACGCTGCTTGAAAATATATTGTATGCTCTTGTGATCAGTGAAGATATCACAATGCTCAGCATACATATAATGATGCCAAATTTTCAATGCAAATACCATATAATAGCTAACTCTAAATCATGAGTCGAACAATCCTTCACGTGCTTCTTCAACTAATGCAAAGCATAAACAATCACCTTCGCCTTTTGCATTAGCGCCAACCCAATCCAAAACTAGATACATCATAATACATCGCATAACATTTACATCCTAAGGATAGTGTCAAAATAGGAGCTGAGGTCAATCTTACCTTAAGCACTTGAAAACTCATTTTGCATGCCTCGGACCATTGAAACGTAAGAGTATCCCGAGTCAATTTAGTAAGAAGTGTTGCTATGGATGAAATCCTACTATAATTTTTTGGTAGTAACAAGCCAAACCCAAAAGGCTAGAAATATCTATCGCACTTATGGGCCTCGACCGATCCTTAACTGCTTTAATATTTGAGGATCGACCTTGATACCATCACTAAATACCACATGATCCAAAATGGCACAGAGTTATGCCAGAATTCACAGTTAGAGAACTTCACATATAGTTCATTCTCCTTAAGTGTCTACCAGGCTATTCTCAAATGATTCGCATGTTCTTCATGACTTTTCGAATAAACAAGAATGTCATCAATAAAAATAATAATGAAACGATCCAGAAATGTCTTGAAAACACAAATTATCATATCCATAAATGCAGCTAGTGCATTAGTAAGACCAAAGGATATCACCAAAAACTCGACATACCATAAAGGGTATGAAAAGTTATTTTCGGAATATCTTGTTTCTTTATCTTCAGTTGATGATATCCTGATCGTAGGTCAATCTTAAAAAAAACTAGATCCTCAGAGTTTATCGAATAATTCATCTATCCTAGGCAAGATATATTGATTTTTGATAGTCACTTTATTGAGATGATAATCAATACACATTCTGAGTAACCCATCCTTCTTTCAATCAAATAAGACTAGAGCACTCCCAAGGTGAAGTACTCAATTGTATAAATCATTTATCCAAAAAGTCTTTAAATTGATCTTTTAATTCATGCAACTTGGCTAGAGACATACAATAAGGTGGAATACAAATCGGTTGAGTTTGGGAATAATGTCGATCTCAAAATCTATTAGGTGGAATACTAGGGAATACCACATGAAACACTTTGGAAAACTCATTGACCACAAAAACTGAGTGAAGTTCTAGTACAACGGCCTGAGTGTCACTCATAACAATCAAATGATATACGCACTCTTCAAAGATCATCTTGTGCCTTAAGATAAGATATGAATCTACCTCTAGGATTAGCAATATCTTCCCTCCATTTAATAAAGGGTTCATCGAGAAATTCAAATTTGACCATTTGGAATCGTCAACCCACAGTTGCATAACAAGCGGAATGCCAATCCATTCTAATAATCATTTTAAAGTCTACCATTTTTAATTCAATTAAGTCGAAGGTGGTCTCACGCCCTTTGACCACGACCACATAATTTCTATAAACTCTAGATGCAATAGCAAGAATACCAACTGGAGTAGTCACAGAAAAGGGTTCTAATAATTGTTCGGGATCCACTGTAAATTCAAGAGAAAAATATGATGTCTCATACGAAAAGTTTGATCTAAGATCAATCAAAAAATGAGAAATGTAGGTGCAAGCTATAAGAATACATGAAATCACATCATTTGAAGCCTCAATTGTCTCCCTATGAGCTATACCATAGAGTCGATCTTGACCCTCATTACCAGTATTAGCAACAACATTTCCACCTCCAGTGTTACAAGCATTCTTATTAGCATTAGCATTACCAGCAGGCGGGTTTTTCACAACAGTATTGGTCGGAGCATTGTTTTCATGACCAAAAGAGTTAGCCATCTTCTATATTCTCTCTTAATATGCCCCCTTATACCACAATGGTGACATACATAGTTTTCCTTCCTAGCAGACCCACACTAGCCATTGTACCTCTACCCCTATCTCTCATATGGGCCACTAACATTGGTCTGTATAATAGACAGTGTCAATGCAAAAAATCCTTGTCGCTACCCTCCATTATAAGTACCAATGTAACCATATATAGATCAAACCTTTTTATTCTACTCCCTCTCCAACCTACCTTAATTTTTCTAACCCTCTTGTTCCTTAGCAAAACCTACCATGACAGAAAATGTGTAAATGGGAGACATAGCAGCAACCTCACATGCAGATTTAATATGTGGCCTCAACCCACACAAAAACCTCCTCAATTTCCATTTCTCCAATAGAAAATCATGCACATCGCATACCTAGCCAAATTGGTGAACGACAAACTATACTTATGGACATTCATAGTGTGTCCTGATCTAGCCTCTCAAACTTAGTAGCCAAAGTAAATTGTGCTTCCTCAGAAAGAAATATCTCCATGAAAGTTTCTTCAAATTTAGCAATAGTGAAGGTCGCTCTCCCAAATCTCAAACCAAGCATGAGTTGCATCCGTTAATTGATAAAACGCAACAAACTCCACAACTTCAGAATGGTGAGCACTCATAGCCTTAAAAGTCTTATCAAGGTCGATTTTAACTCCATTTTTATGAAATTTCATATTTGAACTCCTTAAGTTATGAGTAACATAATTTTCTATTAAAATTCTAAGTTTTCTCTTGTGGGCTCGGGGTTGACTTTTGAGTTGACTCTTTGAACCCAAAATTTAAGAATAGAAATATGGGTGTCTATGACTTTGTTTTCTTATGTGGAACACATATTTGATCATATTGAGCTCGTTCGGAGGCTCTTCAGAAGGAAAAGGCTTTGGTTTGACCTTGTGGGTCTTCTTTTAAGGAAATGTGAGGATTTTTTGACTCTTTTCAAAGTGTTTATGTGCTACTTGTATGAATGGGAAGTAATGAGGTTTTGGGGGAGTCCCGTATAGATTAGATGAAGAGCATCTATGCATGTACCGGTGTTATGTGAAGGGCTAAAAAAATTAATTGACTTGTTTGGACTATTCTCTTATTTGCTAGCATGATAGTTGTGAATGGTATCCGATTGTCACATGTTGAGCATGATAGTTGATTATTATACTCCCGTTTGAGACTTTTGAGTCTGTTTATGGTGATAACTAGTGAGCTACTGAGACTTTGACTAGTTGAATTATAAAAAGGGAGTTTTTATTGATTGTAAAAGCTGATAGAGAGGAACCTTGATTGATAATTGAATTGATATATGGTATGAAATTCTTTGTGTGATATTGTAATTGATACTTAGGATCGGAGTGGCACGCCTGAACATTTTGCATTGAATTTCATTGGGATCAGATTGACATGCCTGCCTATATGTTTTGGATCGGAGGACATATCGTCATGTATTTTATTATGGATTAGTGATAAACGCTCAAATCGTGGATCTCCAATTAGGAGGTCACAACGATCGTGTAGTCAAAACAAAATTTATAAACCCAACGTATGTCGGGGTCGTACCCAAGGGACCTGATTTAGCGCATTAGAGATTCTGCGAAGCGATTTCAAAGTGAGAGTACTTGTTCAACAAAACCAAACAATAAAATGGGGAAATTGGGAAAGTTGTCACTACTAACTCAACTCAAATAAAAACTATAAAATCGATATGGGTGTACCAATAAGAACTAGATGACTAGGGTCGCATTTCTGATGGGGCATTCGCTATAGGATAGGGTAGTCACTAATTCACTTAAATTCTCACCTATTGACACGGGTAGCGTTGGTCATAAGTGTGGAATGCTATCTCTCGATCAACATCCACATATCTGATGATTTTGGTTATAACATCATTCAGTGTGCTAAATAACCAACCAATATTTGCTTTCGGAGGTTGTCCTATCTCTAGCTCGGATCCTTAAATGGGAGATTCCGCGATTGGAGCTATGTCTAGCCTCCAATCTAAGTGGATTCCCAAGTACCCACTAGCAATTTCACATCCACAACTACAAAATTCTCTCTCGAGCAATTATATAGCCAAGTAAGATAAATTCATGTTTGCAACCACAAATTATTAGATTAAAACATGGTGAAATTACTAGACCCATATCAGATAAGCAATTATAAAATCGAATTAGCAACACCCATAACCTTTTGCTAAGCACCCATCATCAATATACCCCTTGTTGATACCCAATTTTGGCTCTCCGTGCTTAAAATTAACGTCTTCAGGTTTCCTGATCGTTAAAGAGCACAAAATACATTTTTTACACATTTTTCATGAAATATAATAATTTATTGATAATCATCCTTATTTTAAGAATTTTATCAATTTATTGTTATATTTTTATTTCTCACAATTTATTGATAATTATCCTTTATTTGGTAAATATTAGAATTTTATCAATTTATTGTCATTATACAATTTTGATAATCGCAATATTTTTTTACAGTCATCCGCACACGTACACAATACAAATACTACAATTTCAATTATTTAAAACACATTACATTTTATTTTATTTTTTTTATCACATACCAATGCACACATTTTTGTACATTATTTATATTTTCTAATACATTCCGCAAGCACAAGAGGTCGGAGCAATTAATTCTAAAACGCAGAGCAACGAATCAGTCAAGTCAAGGTCTTGTCACCTTTTTAAAAAGATGACATTTGATGTGACTAAATGCGGCTATCGTCCTTTAGTTAATAATCTTGTGCATTGGTTAATAAGTTAGGTCAAGTCAAGGTCTTGTCACCTTTAATAAAGGTGACATTTGACATGACTGAATAGGGCTATCGTCCATCAGTTAATAAACTTTATACATTGGTTAATAGAGTAAATAATCTATCGGATAATAACTAAAAAATAAAAAGGATTAGTCTTTTATTTTTTGGACAAAGGGGGGTTTAGTTTTGTATTATAAAAGGGGAGGGGGTTAATCTTTTATTTTGGGGAGACACACACACAAAAAATATACACACATTTACATACTACACACACACACACTTACACACAACACACACACCCACACTTTATTTATCTTCCTCTCCTCACTGTTCTCTCTCACGCCCGCTCCCTCTTGCCCTCTCTCTCGCTGCCGCCGCCGGAATTGATCACCGGCGGCCGGAGACGATGAGCCACCACCACAGCCAACACCTCCCCCTTTTTCCTCCCACGACCCCTGGAACTCCGGCGAACTCACGACGCCGGAGCACTCGGCCGCCAACGCCCCCCTCCTTTCTCTCCCCTTCCCCGCCGTTTTGCCGCTACCACGCCGGAAAACATGGCGTTGAGGTCTGCAGATCTGGCCGGATCTTTTTGTTTCTGGCGTTGGTCCGGCGAGGCCATTGAAGTAACGCCGAAAACCATGTTTGTCGCTTCCAAATCTGGCCGGAAAATAACATGCTCCGGCGGACTGTTTTGGGTCGTTATTTTGGCAAATTAATTGATTATTTCTTGATACTTTTTTCTTGTTATTACTGATATGCTTGTCGGTTCTCTGGCTCTATCATCGTGAGATATTTTCTAGCGACGGAAAGACATTCCCCGGCAAAGCACCATTTTTCCGGTGATCGTTTACATGTTTCGGGCATTGCTTTTAATTTTTTTCGCTACTTGTGTTGATATTTGTTTGCTGCTGTATTTTGTTGCTATTGTTGGACTGTTTTGCTGATTTTATGCCCATTTTTACCCGAAAAATTCACTCCGGAGATCGGTTTTTCCTCGGTACTGTTTTAGCCGATTTTGGGCTGTTTGGACGATTTTGTCCTTGCTCTTTACTATTTTTGATATTACACTGATATCGAACAAATACTACACTGCATGGCCAATGAAAAAACTCCCGTCGATTTTTGAGGCCTCCACAATAAAAAAGACGGATACATATATACATACGTAGCGAGAAAAATAAGTTTGGGCGATGACGAAATCTTGTTATTACAAAGACGAAATAAAAAGTTTTATGATCCGCATCTTGGCGAGGTGATCTCGGGTGGCCAACCGATGCTTCGCAGCCATGGCGTATCTAAAACTTAGTACAACTACATATCTGAGCCCATACTAAAATAAAATTATATTTTCTTATATTTACATACAATATATGTATTTCTTTAACTTATTTTGGTAAATATTTATTTGTTATTGAATTTGTTTACTAAGTGTTTATACAGGTACGTGAAGATACTTCCGAAGATGACATTTAAACGGGTTTGAAAATCTCTTCAAAATTCATTGCTTTATTTATATTTTTTTTGTGAATTCTTGTAATTGTACAAAAGATAAAGTATAGTGAAAACTTTACTTTTGGGGTGTCGGGTGGGAGTGTCCCTTTATTTACTTATCTATTCTACGCGCTTAGGCAAAACTTTAAGTCATAAATACTTTTATAAACAAATTAATTTAACTTAGATACTTAAGTTAATTAATTCATATTCTTACGTTACGCAAACAATAGGACGTCTTTTCTTTCTTTTTTCCTTCTAATTAGTTTTACTTGAACTTTACAAATAATCTTTTTTACACATTCTTTTGTTAAAAACACTTTTAAAATTTATATTCTTTTCTCATTCTTAAACTCATTTTTTCTTACAAAAATGAAACAATATTTACATAATGAAAAACGCAAGTCAATCGATGTAATCATTGTACAAATCTTTTTGATACATTTCTTTACATTTTTATATTCTTTACTCAATGTACTTAGACATATATTACTTACACATTTTTTATATATATTTCATAATAGTATCTATTTATATTAATATTTACATACTTTTTCATATTAACAATATACATTCTTTTACACTCTTTTTTATACTTTCTTACATATAAATTTTCATACATACTAAATTTTCTCATACATATAAAAAATACATTTTTCATACTCTTAGGCACATATTTTAAAATTATCCTTTGAACTCATATATACATATTTATTACTGTTCATATTTATACTTTTCAAAAAATATATCTTTTACCTCCCCTCTCTTTAAAAATTAAGTTTAGTCGGGTACCACATTTGTGGATTTCGAAGGATGCCTAACACCTTTCCTTCGAAATAACTTGAACCCTTACCTAGAATCTCAAATGGTTTTCGCAGATTAAAATGCGAGTTGTACATATCAATAATCAAAAATAGGTTTCCTTATTTTCCTTAAAAATTAGGTGACGACTCTGTACATAATGAAAAATTCTTTTAGAGTCCATAAGTTGTGCTTTATCTAACCTTGGTAAAAAATAGGGCATGACAGAATGGCGACTCTGCTGGGGATGATAACCAGGTTCTAACCATCATAGACTCAATTTTTCAATTGAGGGAGGTATTTCTATTCACATTTTGATTATTTAATTTTTCAAATTATTTTTGCACACTATGAATTGTATATGTTATTTGTATTGTACATATAAATTTTTAGTTTTGCTTATACATAAATTCTTTATATTAATTATTCTTTGATTCATTGTTTACTTTATAATATAGATATATGTTCGAAATACTTCTACACATTATTTATTTAATTATCACATCGTTTCTATAAAGTCTTGGCCGTACACTATCACACACTGTGGTTCACGCGAGGAGTGTTTCACGCTCCTCCAAAACTTCTTTGGATTCCTTAGCTTCAGAGTCGGCGCGTTTAAATTACTATGCGTCTTCTCGCAGTTGTCCTAATATTCTTTATCAGCTTAGGTGAATCTACTCTTAGAATCCTTAGGCCGTTGTACATACGATCGTTACTTTAGTCGAATGAATTTTTATTCTTTATTTGTTATATATTTTTAATTGATACTTGCTCTTTGATTATTATATATTCTGCGTTTTTATATTTTTGTGCATACTTTTTGGTTTATACATATATGTACACATGTCATCTTCGTCCTCGTCCATTTTGTCTGACGATTTTGGTTGACTTGTGTTGAGCCTGGGACCTTTTCAATCCCTCACATTCGTTCTCGGTCTCTAAGACCATTCTTCACAATTTATCATTCTTTCCCATGCCCATTGTCGATCTTCAATTCCTCACATTCGTTCTCGATCTATAAGACCATCTTTCATATATCGTTCTTTCTCATACCCGGTGTCGATCTTTACGATCACTCTTTTGGATTTCATCATTCTTTTTCAAGAAATTTTCAATATAGCCTTGTACATTCTTCTCATCTTTATACCATACATTTTTCTTGTCCAAATTTTCACTCATAGCTATACTTTTTTTTCAATACAATCACTCAAAGTAATTATACAAATCACATTCAATTATGTGTAGTTCGAACTACGTTTTGACCTGATTCTTGTCCTGATAAGATACGTAGGCAACCTTACATAAGGGTTCGGTCTTCCATTGTTTCAAAATAATTTCTCCAGGATTTTAAAAACTGGGGCAAATTTTTGAAACAATTCAAATACCCTCTCCAAAGTCCTGTTGACAGCGCAAATCAACAGTTTCCCTCAAATCCAAATCTCTCTGACATCAGTGTCAATATTGGCCTTACATTCAAACCTTCACTCGACTTTGATCCTAGAACATGGGACATAAGTTTCTTTTTCTCTCAATCATCGTAGATTATGAAATGTGACATTTTGGCCTTCACTTTCAAAATCAAGAGTTCAACACTCTCCCAGTCATTCAATTCTTCCGACAGGGGCGAAGTAATATCAAATGTTTGCCATGCTTCTCTTTCTTTGTAATATTTTCAGCGTAGTAGAATAGTGACAAAAATTCTGTCTATCTTTTTACATCCGTCATCTTGATTGTCTGATCAAAGTATTTTTAAAGCTCATTGTCTGTAATTGGTTCCTCTCAGCCGCCTGTCACACCATTTTTCCAGAATAACCACCAGTTCATGACAATCATACATATCACACCCATGGATTCATTCTGAACTACGTCCTGACCTGATTCTCATCTTAATTCATCTTGGTGAGATATGTAGGCAACCCTATATAAGAGTTCGGTCTTCCTGCTATTCTAAAATGATTTTCCTAGGACTGCAAACTGGGGCAAATATTTTGGAATGGTCCACTGACGCTCTCAACCCTCAAAAAATAATTAAAAGCGTCAACCAATTCTCTCAAGTCCAAAATTCAAGATTATCAATATCACTCTTACCATAATCTCCATTCGACTTTAGTCTCAAAATCTGAAGACCTAAGTCTCTCTTCAAACTTCTCAAACGCCGTAAGCCATAGAACTATGGTGAATCACTTTCACTTTCCAAATCTAAGGGTTCAACACGAGTTGACTCGTTTTCTTCGCAGGCACACCTATCAAAGGATATAAAGCAATAAAAAGCGAGGAGTCAAATCTAAATTCCGTAGAAGTTAAATGATTCCTGAACTTCACATGAGATAACATCTGACCTCGGACTTTTTGAGGCATCCCATATTCAATGGGACAGACAAATCAGGGGAGTCTTTTGACCATGTAATTATATTATTTTTTCTTCATGACTTTCCTACTTTCACTCCTTTCTTATTTCTTTACAGGAGAACCGTCCCCACTTAATCGGGGATGGATACGCCAATAAATGCCCTCGTAAATAATTGAGGGGCCACAATATGTCATCTTCAAACAACAATTGGAGACGATCACGATAATGGACGATCTTCATAAACAATTGGGAAATCACAACAACGATCATCCTCACAAACAGTCGGGAGACACTCTCATCGAGGACATCACCAACACCCGACATACGAGGCATCGCTCCGAGTTTGTCTATATCTTTGCATTATTTTTTATACATATTTTTTATATTCGATAAATATCTTAATTTTTTGCCTTATATTCCTTCTAGAGGTGAATTATTTTCTGCACATACATTTGCTATCGTATCCTCACGAACTACGCGGACCTGATTCTCATCTTGATGAGATACGTAGGCAGCCCTTCTTGGGTTCGGTATTCCTTATCAGAAAAACAAACAAAAAATAAAATAAAATGTGTACATACATTTTAGTTCGCATCTTCACGAACTACGCGAACCTGATTCTCATCTCGATGAGATACGTAGGCAGCCCTTCTTGGGTTCGGTATTCCTTATCAGAAAAACAAACAAAAAAAAAATGTGTACATACATTTTAGTACATCCTCTTCACGAACTACGCGAACCTGATTCTCATCTCGATGAGATACGTAGGCAGCCCTTCTTGGGTTCGGTATTCCTTATCAGAAAAACAAATAAAAAATAAAATAAAATGTGTACAACATTTTAGTTCGCATCTTCACGAACTACGCGAACCTGATTCTCATCTCGATGAGATACGTAGGCAGCCCTTCTTGGGTTCGGTATTCCTTATTAGAAAAAAAAATAAAAAAATGTGTACATACATTTTAGTTCGTATCTTCATGAACTACGCATACCTGATTCTCATCTCAATGAGATACGTAGGCAGTCGTTCTTGGATTCGGTAATCCTTTACAAAAAAAAAAGGAGTTTTTTTTTTTTTACTTTACATCTTATACCCTATCCTCTTGAACTACACAGACCTGATTCTTTTTTATACAAGATACGTAGGCAACCCCTCATAAGGGTTCGGTCTCATTTTTCAAAAAAAAAAACATAAAAAAAAATGGAAAAAACATGAAAGTTTTGACTTGGTTGGTACCAACATAGTTAGAAGTGTGCATGAGAAAGAAACAAATGGTATGATGGAGAGGACCAATTTCGTGGTAAACCATAGATTCTTTTGGTACCTCTTAATCACACCTTAGTGACACTCGAAAATTCTCTTGCATGCATCTAAGATAAGAACAAAACCAACCTCATCGTTTCGTGTGCATTGTGTGGCGAGCATTAGATTAATTCATTGCATTGCATTGATGATCTAGAACTTGGCCTAAATATTTGTTGAGGCGAAATCCTGAGTTACACTTGATTTGGGAAAGGATCGTAGGCCTTCTTTGACCCGATTGAGCCTTTCATAACCTACCAAATGACATTATCCCTAGCATTCCCCCTTTGAGCCTAAAGCCTTTTCTTTGAACAACCACATCTCAGCCTATACCTTTCTGAGTGCTTACATGCACTACCCTCTTTTGGCCCGACCTTCCTGAGCGCATTAAAATGTGCAAATTGCGGACAAAGATTCAAGATCAAAGATGCCAAAGGCAGAAGATGCAAAGTCCCAGAGGAATAAAGATGAAAATACGACTTTAAAGAAGGAGTAAAATTCCCCACAAATCAAAACATGGAGAAATCCCTCCCAAAAAATATATAATGAAAAACACTCCAACAAATGTGGAGAAATTTCACCAAAAAAAAAAACAAAACAAAAAGAGAAAAGAACTCCAAAAGGGGAAAAAGGACTCCAACAACGAAAAGAAGTCGATACAAATTCAAAGAAAGGGACTACGAGACAAAGAAGATCAAGCGTCCAAATGCAACAAATGTCAAAGCACAAATATAGTGCGTGCTCAAGGGAGGATTAGTCACTTTTATCCCAAATAATATCCTACCCATCCCCAAGCCTACATTACAAGCTGATAAAAGCCCTACATGATCCTATTTCAAGTGTTCTCACATTAGTGGATACTTACATGAAGGCCAAGCCTATGGTATCACAATTGCATGCATTGAACATCCTTCTGAGTGTGAGTGCCCTTCTCAAAATGTCCTAAAATCAAAATACTCAAATGTGTGAAGAATAGGACTTTCTTTTGGTGAGGCACGTGAAACATGAGGAAAGGTATAGTTCAAAATCTTTGTTTGAATCAAGAGGAACAAATCTTGTCGATACTTAGGTACGTCTGAGGTACCATTTGAAACTATTGGAATTACCCAAAGTTGATCTCGGTTAGCTGGGAAAGATGGTGGAATTCTTATGTATAAGACTAATTGTTGGTACCAACTGAAAGTCAAGACATGATTTTCTTTTCAACATTCTTACAACCAAAAAAAAAAGAAAAAAAAAAGAAAAAGCAATCAATCAAAAAGTTTTCTTCCTTCACAGGCGCCCACCTTCTAATGCGGGTATTTACATCTCAGTACATTTTACAGGCGCCCACCTTCTAATGCGGGTATTTACAGTTCAGTACTTTTACAGGCGCCCACCTTCTAATGCGGGTATTTACAGTTCAGTACTTTTACAGGCGCCCACCTTCTAATGCGGGTATTTACATTCAAGTACATTTTAAAGGCGCCCACCTCCTAATGCGGGTATTCATTCAAAGCTCCGGCACACAAACCGGAGCATGCATTGAGATCTTGGCACACAACCCAAGATTTCATTTTATTTTAATGCTCTAGCACACAAACCGGAGTATGCATCGGGATCTTGGCATACAACCCAAGATTCCATTTCATTAACGCTTCGGCACACAAACCGGAGCATGCATCAGAATCTTGGCACACAACCCAAGATTTCATTTCATTCAAAGCTCCGGCACATAAATCGGAGCATGCATCGGGAACTTGGCACACAACCCAAGATTCCATTTCAAAGCTCCGGCACACAAACAGAAGCATGCATCAGAATCTTGGCACACAACCCAAGATTTCATTTTATTTTAATGCTCTGGCACACAAACTGGAGTATGCATCGGGATCTTGGCATACAACCCAAGATTCCATTTCATTAACGCTTCGGCACACAAACCGGAGCATGCATCAGAATCTTGGCACACAACCCAAGATTCCATTTCATTCAAAGCTCCGGCACACAAACCGGAGCATGCATTGGGATCTTGGCACACAACCCAAGATTCCATTTCAAAGCTCCGGCACACAAACCGGAGCATGCATCAGAATTTTGGCACACAACCCAAGATTCCATTTCATTCAAAGCTCAGGCACACAAACCGGAGTATGCATCGGGATCTTGGCATACAACCCAAGATTCCATTTCATTAACGCTTCGGCACACAAACCGAAGCATGCATTAGAATCTTGGCACACAACCCATGATTCCATTTCATTCAAAGCTCCGGCACACAAACCGGAGCATAAATCCGGATCTTGGCACACAACCCAAGATTCCATTTCAAAGCTCCGGTACACAAACTGGAGCATGCATTAGAATCTTGGCACACAACCCAAGATTCCATTTCATTCAAAGCTCCGGCACACAAACCGGAGTATGCATCGGGATCTTGGCATACAACCCAAGATTCTATTTCATTAACGCTTTGGCACACAAACCAGAGCATGCATCATAATCATTCTTTTTTCTAGCAAGTACACAATCTTGCATCCTCAGCGTCTCACAGCTCGACATTGGGGAAATTTTGAAAGAGACATTGGGAATATGTAAATGCTTCTGTTCCCAAATAGTCTTTTCCTTTAATTATTTTTTCCAGGGTCGTCCACCCCGAACAATAGGACAAGAGGTAATTTGCCTCAACTTTTGAACTACACCTGGCCTGATCTTCGTGTAATTCGAGGTATGTAGGCAACTCTAAATCAGAGTTCGGCCATATTTTTATCATAATTCTTTATCGAGCAAAATTGGCTTCATGTCAACGTTTTCGCCCAAAGATTCTTACATCATCTTTAGTCGAAAAGGGGCAAACTGTTGACACCCAATTTTGGCTCTCCGTGCTTAAAATTAACGTCTTCAGGTTTCCTGATCGTTAAAGAGCACAAAATACATTTTTTACACATTTTTCATGAAATATAATAATTTATTGATAATCATCCTTATTTTAGGAATTTTATCAATTTATTGATATATTTTTATTTCTCACAATTTATTGATAATTATCCTTTATTTGGTAAATATTAGGATTTTATCAATTTATTGTCATTATACAATTTTGATAACCGCAATATTTTTTTATAGTCATCCGCACACGTACACAATACAAATACTACAATTTCAATTATTTAAAACACATTACATTTTTTTTATTTTTTTTTATCACATACCAATGCACACATTTTTGTACATTATTTATATTCTCTAATACATTCCGCAAGCACAAGAGGTCGGAGCAATTAATTCTAAAACGCAGAGCAACGAATCAGTCAAGTCAAGGTCTTGTCACCTTTTTAAAAAGATGACATTTGATGTGACTAAATGCGGCTATCGTCCTCTAGTTAATAACCTTGTGCATTGGTTAATAAGTTAGGTCAAGTCAAGGTCTTGTCACCTTTAATAAAGGTGACATTTGACATGACTGAATAGGGCTATCGTCCATCGGTTAATAAACTTTATACATTGGTTAATAGAGTAAATAATCTATCGGATAATAACTAAAAAATAAAAAGGATTAGTCTTTTATTTTTTGGACAAAGGGGGGTTTAGTTTTGTATTATAAAAGGGGAGGGGGTTAATCTTTTATTTTGGGGAGACACACACACAAAAAATATACACACATTTACATACTACACACACACACATTTACACACAACACACACACCCACACTTTATTTATCTTCCTCTCCTCACTGTTCTCTCTCACGCCCGCTCCCTCTTGCCCTCTCTCTCGCTGCCGCCGCCGGAATTGATCACCGGCGGCCGGAGACGATGAGCCACCACCACGGCCAACACCTCCCCCTTTTTCCTCCCACGACCCCTGGAACTCCGGCGAACTCACGACGCAGGAGCACTCGGCCGCCAACGCCCCCTCCTTTCTCTCCCCTTCCCCGCCGTTTTGCCACTACCACGCCGGAAAACATGGCGTTGAGGTCTGCAGATCTGGCCGGATCTTTTTGTTTCCGGCGTTGCTCCGGCGAGGCCGTTGAAGTAACGCCGGAAACCATGTTTGTCGCTTCCAAATCTGGCCGGAAAATAACATGCTCCGGCGGACTGTTTTGGGTCGTTATTTTGGCAAATTAATTGATTATTTCTTGATACTTTTTTCTTGTTATTACTGATATGCTTGTCGGTTTTCTGGCTCTATCATCGTGAGATATTTTCTAGCGACGGAAAGACATTCCCCGGCAAAGCACCATTTTTTCCGGTGATCGTTTACATGTTTCGGGCATTGCTTTTAATTTTTTTTCGCTACTTGTGTTGATATTTGTTTGCTGCTATATTTTGTTGCTATTGTTGGACTGTTTTGCTGATTTTATGCCCATTTTCACCCGGAAAATTCACTCCGGAGATCGGTTTTTCCTCGGTACTGTTTTAGCCGATTTTGGGCTGTTTGGACGATTTTGTCCTTGCTCTTTACTATTTTTGATATTACACTGATATCGAACAAATACTACACTGCATTGGCCAATGAAAAAACTCCCGTCGATTTTTGAGGCCTCCACAATAAAAAAGACGGATACATATATACATACGTAGCGAGAAAAATAAGTTTGGGCGATGACGAAATCTTGTTATTACAAAGACGAAATAAAAAGTTTTATGATCCGCATCTTGGCGAGGTGATCTCGGGTGGCCAACCGATGCTTCGCAGCCATGGCGTATCTAAAACTTAGTACAACTACATATCTGAGCCCATACTAAAATAAAATTATATTTTCTTATATTTACATACAATATATGTATTTCTTTAACTTATTTTGGTAAATATTTATTTGTTATTGAATTTGTTTACTAAGTGTTTATACAGGTACATGAAGATACTTCTGAAGATGACAATTAAACGGGTTTGAAAATCTCTTCAAAATTCATTGCTTTATTTATATTTTTTTTTGTGAATTCTTGTAATTGTACAAAAGATAAAGTATAGTGAAAACTTTACTTTTGGGGTGTCGGGTGGGAGTGTCCCTTTATTTACTTATCTATTCTACGCGCTTAGGCAAAACTTTAAGTCATAAATACTTTTATAAACAAATTAATTTAACTTAGATACTTAAGTTAATTAATTCATATTCTTACGTTACGCAAACAATAGGACGTCTTTTCTTTCTTTTTTCCTTCTAATTAGTTTTACTTGAACTTTACAAATAATCTTTTTTTACACATTCTTTTGTTAAAAACACTTTTAAAATTTATATTCTTTTCTCATTCTTAAACTCATTTTTCTTGCAAAAATGAAACAATATTTACATAATGAAAAACGCAAGTCAATCGATGTAATCATTGTACAAATCTTTTTGATACATTTCTTTACATTTTTATATTCTTTACTCAATGTACTTAGACATATATTACTTACACATTTTTTTTTATATATATTTCGTAATAGTATCTATTTATATTAATATTTACATACTTTTTCATATTAACAATATACATTCTTTTACACTCTTTTTTATACTTTCTTACATATAAATTTTCATACATACTAAATTTTCTCATACATATAAAAAATACATTTTTCATACTCTTAGGCACATATTTTAAAATTATCCTTTGAACTCATATATACATATTTATTACTGTTCATATTTATACTTTTCAAAAAATATATCTTTTACCTCCCCTCTCTTTAAAAATTAAGTTTAGTCGGGTACCACATTTGTGGATTTCGAAGGATGCCTAACACCTTCCCTTCGGAATAACTTGAACCCTTACCTAGAATCTCAAATGGTTTTCGCAGATTAAAATGCGAGTCGTACATATCAATAATCAAAAAATAGGTTTCCTTATTTTCCTTAAAAATTAGGTGGCGACTCTGTACATAATGAAAAATTCTTTTAGAGTCCATAAGTTGTGCTTTATCTAACCTTGGTAAAAAATAGGGCATGACACCCCTAGACAAGAGAAATTAGCCACTCATAGAAGGGGGAGAAGATATACCAGCTGGGTAAATCAAATTCCCATCCATTATAGTTGATTCTCAAGTTCTAGAGTAAAATTAGGTACACAATTTGTTTACAAGCCAAAAATATCTCCAAGTTCTCTACTGAAATTCTCTGCTAAAAATTGTATATACAAAATAAGCCTAATATTGCCTTTTATATGTTCCCAAATTGTCACATAAATTTAGGACAAAATTGCCCTTCGGGTAGTGTGCGGTGCGGCATGCGGTTTGCACATCACAATGTGTGCGTCGCACACCTGCTTCAGGTTGACCAGTGACTTCAGCCGCTTAAGTAGGCTTTATGTGAAGGTGGTGCATTTTGCACCACGATATGTGCGCGTCGCATGGAGACCACACTCCTTAGCAGAATCTTCAGTCATCTTTGCAGCTTCATGCGGAGAAGATGCGAACGCACCTCAGCTTGTGCGTGTCGCACAACCACCGCACCTCTCGGCATATTCTCTAGCTTTTCTCAACTCTTCACACTTAGCTCTTGTTTGACTCTTTTTGGGTCCATATCCTTGTTTCTCCTCTTCTATCCAAAGTACCTGCATAGACATCAATAAAGGCCATAAGAACCTTTAAATCAATTCAAAACATAGCAATAATTCATGAATATAGGTTCAATAAGTTGGTAGATTACCGACTTATCAAAATCTCAAACTTGAACTATTGCTTGTCCTCAAGCAAGATACTCACATGGCAAGGATTAATGAATTATGCTAAGGCTCAATTTAAGGCACAAAAACCATTCTACACTAAAAATTTAAGAAAAATAAACAAACAAAAGACTCAACTACTATGCTTATCTCAATTTGGACCCCCACATGCTCAAGGCAATTGCTCATTTCAAAACGTTTTTCAAAAAGGACATCATATCTCTTTTAAAACTCAAGGGAATTTGCCATTCAAAACAAGACATTTTAGCTTCTCAAGTCATTGGCATGGACCGTCAAGGTTTGCCTCGAGATTCGCCACACAACTTGTCTCATTCATTCCCCTCAATTGAAATAGAGACTCCATGCTTCAATTCGAGTGCATGATGCCACTCACCATAAGAGAATCCCACTCACAATTATTCAATTCTTAACCACAGAATTATAAGAGAACCAAGAAGACTCTCACTCTCTCAAGTAAGTTCAAGTGCATGTGCATCGAATCATAGGCTTGCCCTTCATTATAAATTGCCACTAATGTAGGGTAGCCAAGCTCGGAATCACCAAGGACTTGCGGGTTATAATGTTGTCTAGGGCGAAGGTGAGGATATCATTTGGTTCAAGTGACTACACCTCCCTAATGCTCTTTGTTTTCATTTCAAACGCCGCTCACATTTTTTAATTTTTAACTTCATCCTATTTCTCCCTCACACAACCCAAGATTTCTCCTTTTTACCTCATGATCATTCACACCTTATATCACCTTCACTTGGTAGCACCTATTTTTTTTATTTTTAATTTGCTCATTGGATTGATCTTTTGGAGCAATTTTCAATTCTCAAATCAAGGTGCTACCTTGCACTTGAAATGCATTTCTTTTCTTCTCCTCATTTGATCACATGCACCCCTAAAACTTAGGCATTTGCCTATGTTATCTTTTGTTTCCCCCCCAAACTTAGGCTTTTAGCCTACATTTCATTTTCAAGCAATTAGGGAGGATAGGTGCCAAGATGGAGGTTCCAAGAAGGTCACCTTGTCAAAGAATGGTCACAAGCTCAAAGGGGTTCACTAAAATTTGATGTCATTGGGAGGTCATTTGAGTGAAGTGGCTATCAAAAAGGGCCTAAGGTCATTTCCCAAGCTTGGCTACACCTAGAATTTCACCTTGAATCACATTCGGGGAAAGTTCTAGATGACACTTATGCACAAGAATCAAGTTAAAGCCTTACCGCACAAGGCATCATGCCACAAGACTTCATCCATTAGTTCCACAATCAATTGGGGCAAATGACTTTTGACAAGCTATTCCGAGTTTATTACACACTCGTTTGTGAGTCAATCAAGCCAAAGTGAGCATGTGTAAGTCATGACAAGAGAATGTTTTTTTCTCAAAAATTCATTTCCCTTCCTTTTTTCCTTTACAAAAACAATTTACCAAGAAAATTTTTCGGTGGCCCCATTTTGAGACAAGCATTTACAGACTCAATTCTAAACTAAACTTGGCATTTTCCCTTAAGAAAGTTGCCTCTCAATCTATCATAGAGAAACACCAACCCGGTTTGACACACAAAAATAAAAGAATATAAAAAGAAAATAATCAAAACTTTTGCTCCTTGGGAAAGAACCGTAGTATTAAGAAAACCCTCGGAATTTATTTCTACACTACTATCAACAAGGCGATCCACAACTTTTTGCGCCCATGAATAAATCAAGAATAAGCCTTGGCGTAGGCATTTAGCGCACACATTTGCAATACACGGGTAGTGGAATAATGGGGCATGTAAGACCAACCTGGCACACCATCAATAAAATTCAAGTCTGGCGAGGGCACAATTAAGCACAAAGTAAAAGGAAAACATAATCTAAAAAGAAAAAAAATAGTAGCATCACAATCAATTATCCAAAATGTGCTCGACAAGGGCCAAATAAAACTAAGCAGAATAGTCAACTAGGCCCGACAAGGGCAATAAATTGTCTCAAACCCACTCACGGGCACCAAAAAGCAAGTAAAGAAAGCCACCCTCTCCCATGAAAGAAGCATTGTCCTTAATGCTTATAGTGCAATGGGTAAAGGGTGGAACTCCCTGGAGGGTACACCTCATCATCACCATCATCAGCAGCAGGCTCAACTAGGGCCAGTATCACCCATTTGGGAGTGCGAAGAAAGTGTGGATTCGCGAATCCAGATCATGATCATCCTCCAGCTCTCGATCTTTGATCTCGGGCAGCTCTTCCTCTGCATAAGAGGCAAACAAGTCATCCAAAGGTTCAGAAATCTTCCGCGGTGGTGGCAATGTAGTCAAATCCTCTTGCACCACAGGGGCCTTGCCTTTAGCTTTGTCAACATCTCTCCGAAGTGTCGTGATTGCTCCCTCCATGACATCAACCTATTTGCACAGAGTGTTAAAGCTATCCACTACCCCCTTCACTACGCTCTTGACTGCCCTATTGATCATCCCCGGTAGTTTAGTGGCTAAGTCAGAAAGCTATTTTTCATGGCTATAGGTTTTTTCAACCATATCCTGAAGGCTACTTTTGATCATCGAGGGGGCTATGGCATGTGCATGTGGCTCGGCAGCGACCCGGGAGGGAGATGGAACATTTTCTCTATCATCAAGGTCACCTCCCGCAGCTTCCACTGATAGCTCAGTCCTTTGTCTCTTAAATCGGGGTGCATCCTTGTTAGTTTTCTCATCAAGATCAATCACCCCCACTACGTGGGTGACTTTGTCAGAACTGATGTAACATCCCCAAAGATTCTAGGCTAAGATCCAAACCCATTTGGATTAAGTGTGATGGTCATTTCTTATTGTGGTAGTGCATTTGATGCGAATTATGTTCATAAGAAACTTCTTTCAGCAAGTTAAGTTGAAAGCATCCTAGCCATGGAAGTTTTCATACAAGATTAAGCTAGGGTCAACTTCAAATGATCATTTCTCTCAGAATATAACGAGTTAGGTGGCCTATGACCCACTAAATTTAAGGTCTTCGAGTCTTCTTTCCAACGCCACTGACTATGCCTTAATCCGAGTCTGGAGTAAAAGGTTATGATCAGTTTATCGAGAAGATATTTGTCTGACAAGAAGTCCATCGAAATTAAGGAGTTAAAACGGAAGAGACAACGGTCCATTTTCAGGGAAAACAGTCCGTTCCTCCAACCGTTTTCAAAGCCAGAAACTCCAAAATTTCAAAAGTTAAAATGGAAGGGACAATGGTCCATTTTCTCAACCATTCCCAGGACCAGAAACTCTAAAATTTTTAGTAGTCAAAATGCTCCAGACAACGGTCCGTTCCCCCAGACAATGGTCCATTCTGGCGACCGTTCCTGACGTGTTTTCCCTTTCCTAGATCAATCCAGATTTAATTTTGTGTTGCCTATAAATAGGACTCCTGGGGTATTTTCACTCTGTTTTCTTAGCAAAGTCCCTCAAGCGAATAGTTCTCCTCTCAAGTCAGTTTCAAGAAAGAAGAAAGATGGTTTTCTCTAGCTTTCTCTCAAAATCGAAAGGTTCAACCAAGGAATCTTCGTCCAAGTATGTGGGATTTCACTAGTTGGTTCCTTTCACCCATTAGGTCCCTAGAATTCAGTTAGTTCCTTCAGTTTCCTCATGCTTGATTAGACCTAGGGTTTGTAAACCTTAGAGATTTCCTTAGTACTCAGATGTTATGATCTACGTGATGTTTAGTGCATATTTCTTGGAAGGATTAGTACAGTTCATGCTTAGAATACAGAACCCTAACTTGTGATAATTTCCAGCATTCCATAAGTTATACTTGCTAGACAGATCAGCCAGATAATCAGTTTCTCCGAATTTGAATGCCATAATCTTTAGTATGTTTATGTTGCATTCCCAGATAATTCAGTCAGTTATGTTCAGAATATGGATGCTATCTGCTTCAGTATCAGTATATTGCATTCTCAGTAAATTATCAGTATTTGAGCTATCCAGTATTTTAGTTTGCATTCATGGCTTATGTATTCAGTGGGAGTAGACTTAGTACCGAGCGGACTAGGGGATGAGGGCTTAGCTGTCAGTTTAGGCTATGACCTTTAGCAGCAGTCCCCAAGTCCCAGAACTACGGCGCCACCATGGGTTCAGAGGAGTCAGTTGTCAGACTAGGTTGTACATACTTGTCCCTTGTAGACATCAGTTTAGTGGATCCACGTCAGTTTAGTTTGTACCCTTGGCAAAGTATGAACTCCCTTCCAGTCAGGGTTACAGATTGGCCCTATAGTTAGCTCAGTTTGGGGTATGTCGGTTAATAGTAGCTCCCACAGTCAATATTCAGTATTGCATTGACCATGTATCCAGCTTTTCAGTTATGCAGTTCAGCATGTTACAGTTACATGATTTATACTTGGCCATTGCATCTAGTTTAGCTTTCAGTTATATTTCAGCATATCTATTTCCGGCTCAGTTTATATGTATATATATTATTCAGTTGCATATATATATATATATATATATATATATATATATATATATATATATATATATTGTTCAATCCAGCCTGTATCCTGCATGCTCAGTACATTCAAAGTACTGACGCATACTTTTGTGCTACATCATTTCATGATGTAGGTTCAGGCACTCAACATCCAGATCACGCATAGTTTGACCTCCGGTCTGTACTCAGTAGCCCAGTGGTGAGTCCTCATTCATCCGAGGACAAGAGACATGCCTTTATTTCACTATTTATCTTCAGTTTTTAGATTCATCTGAGTTAGCTGGGGGCATTGTCCTAGCAACTCTTATTTCAGTTAGATGGCTTTCAGACATAGACTAGACTCAGCAGTTGTTGGCATTATTTTCAGTTAACATTATACTATCTATATTCAAACATTTGGGTTCTTCCCATTTTCAGATATAAAAACTATTTTCAGCTTCCACATAGTGAATTGCTTTAAATTGCTTTTTTCTTTGTAGATATGCCATACCATGGGTTAGCTTGGGTTCAGTTGTGACACTAAGCACTGTGTCATGTCTTGGGGGTAGCCTTGGGGTATGACAAGATCAAAGCAGTGAACAAATGGCCCAGAACCATGACTCCGATGGACATTAGGAGCTTCTTGGGTTTGGCAGGGTATTATAGGAGGTTTGTGGAAAATTTCTCATCTATAGCTGCTCCATTGACAAAGATGATGGAGAAAAAGGTTAAGTTTGTATAGTCTGATAATTGTGAGGGCATCTTTGAAAAGTTGAAGGATCATTTGACTTCTGCCCTAGTCTTGACTCCACCTAAGGGCATTGAGGGGTTCGTGGTTTATTATGATGTGTCCCGGGTGGGATTTAGATGTGTATTACTGGGTTTGTAGAACCTACTGGAATTATGTGTAATTGGTTACCTTGATATGAATGTTGAGTCTGCAGAAGGTCATAAGTTGAAAGTAGTGTATCTTGGGTCTATGCTTAACTGTTAAATGTATTGATTGAAAATTTTGTATCACATATTGAAAAGGACTTATCATTGGTTAAGATGATAAGGGGATGAAATTTGTAACTGTAGGGAAACTTTGGTTTCAGGACAGTCGGGACTTGGTTGGGAACCATGGGAACATGGGGAGTTATTCGTGTATAATTGCGGGGAGGTATTATTGGGACCGATTGTCCTTGGTAATCTTTTTGTGATTGGTGATTTTCTGACGCTGAGTTTTTATATGTGCATTGCCAGGAATGGTCTCGGGGGTACTATAAGATCATGGCAGGATCAACGGGACTAGACAATGATAACCGGGAAGGGGAACGAGTACACTTTGCTGAAAAGTCCAATTTTTGGACTGTTACCATCAGGACCGCCATAGCAGATGACATTGCTACGGAGATCCCGCTAAAGCAGTATTTTCTTCGCTATAGCGATTCCACTGTAGCGGAGTGGCAACTGCCATAGCAGAGGGATGCAGGGCAGAACACTGCCCTATTTTTCCCTATTTTTCATTCAATCTCGGGCCTTCAAAATGCAATAGTAAGCTATAAAGTGCAAGGAAAACAAGGAAATTAGCTAAAGAACTAATCTAGTATTGTATAAAAAGGGAAATAGTTTCTGAAACTAGCATCCACGTGCTAAAATGAGGGGGAAAATGGAAGGGTAAATATGATCTAAAACAAGCCCTAAACAGGGACAAATCCCAAAAAGCAGTAAAATTGTATAATAAAAGGGGAGGGGGAGGTTCTAAGCCTTATCATCGCTCAGGAAGGGGAACTCCTGCCTGTCCTCGGGCTCCAGGGTGGGAATCTCTTGGCCCGGGGTAACTCAAAAGAACATGACCTTGATGGTCTTCCACATCTGGGCCAACATACGGTCCTGGGAGCTTCATTTCTTCTTCTCCTCCTCTAACTCCCTTCGGAGTACAACAAAGTCCTGAGCAGGGGCGGGGTTGTACCTTTGGCGGCGGAGGTACCCTCCATGAACCTCCTGACTGTAGCCAGGTTCTCCTCTAGCTAGGTGTTAGTGATCGGGGGCTGGGGCTGGGAAGGGGCAGGTGTGTCATCATCATCATCATCGTCGGCCTCCTCGATCGACTGACTGCTCCCTGCTTTGTCCACCTTTATTTTCTTCTTAGAGACTACATTCACCCGGACAGGGTCGAAAGGGTTGTCTATAGCCACCTCCAAGTGAGTATGGTCTTCATGCACTCCAACCCGCCGGCACAATTCAGACACCAAGCCCGAAAGATTGGGGCCCTTCCTATGACCTCGGTAGAATTCCCTCCACTCAGAGATGATTTATTCCCCTACATTCATGATGATTCCCTGCATGGCACAACAAATCACCAGGGCCTGGGCGTAGGTCACATTAGTCTTGTTGCCCAACGGGTGGATTCTCCAGGATACCAAGCTTAACCACATCCTAGCATCCGCGGAGAATTAGGTGCTAGTGATGCCCTCGGGACTGGGCCAGTAGACCTGATCTCTGAACTCTGCATCTACCAAAGTATCTCTTAACAATGTCATGTCCCAAAGTCTAGACTTTGTCTCGTATGCAGCATTGGAGACGTGAGGCACTCCTAGCACCTCATTGGAAGTCTAAGCGTCCACATGGACATCCACCCCTTGGATTCGGATAGTGGGGTTGGGATCATACCAAAGGACGGTAGGAAGTATGACATAGAACTCCTGTACCCAGCCTGTCTGTGCAGGAGGAGGAGCTACTAGCAAAGACTCCCAATCGAACTCTCGCACTCTGCGGTGGAAGGCGGCTGCTTTTCCATCCACACCTGTTGCCTTGCACCCCCTCTCATAGCAAAGGCCCAATCTCTGGTAATCCATGAACCTCTCCTGGTTAGCTTCATTGGGAAAATGCTCATAGGGATACACGGACAATTGTCCTTCAGCCGTTGGAAGTATAACCTGTAATGTAGCAAGAAAACCAGATTAGAACTTAATAAGGCATAAAGGATTGAGAAAAAGGGGGAAAATTCTTCTAAGTGTCAGCTTGGAGAGCTAGTGGTTCGCGGCCTTCCGCTATAGTGGATGATCGACCGCCATAGCAAAAAAATAACCGCTGTAGCAGAAATGTAATAGCGGAGCCAAACCACTATAGTGGTATTCATCGTCCTAGAAGCTTCAAAGGGTGAAACAATGGAGCCCCTTGACCCAAAATTCCATTTTTAACAATCCAAGTTTAGATCAGTGCTGCTAAAGTATTCTATTACTGTTTTCTACAAAAATTTGGGCATTATAACCCCTAAATTCCGTCAAAATCGCAAGTTTATTCAAGAACAACCCTTCACCTCCTACCCCATTTTTGGCCCGTTTTGGCCAAAAATATTGTAATCCTTACGCCCATATAGCCTTGGAGGCACTGTAAACATAAGGGAAGCATCCATGCTTCGGGAATCCAACAAATATCCAACCTAAGGTTCAAGTTCAAAACCCACTAGAATATATACCCTAAATCCTTGTTTTCCACCAGAATCATGTCTAAATTCGTGCAAGGAAGTAAGGGAACAAGTAGAAACGATTCTTACCTGAAAATTTTGACATCGAGAGCAGGGTGATCGAGAGAGAATGTGGTATTTTTAGAAGGAATATAGGGAGAATGAGGGTTGGAATCCGTTTCTCCCTATTTCAACCTGCTATAGCTGTTGACAGTATACTATAGTGGAAGCGCTATGGCGATATTATGTCCTCTATAGCAGATGGAAATCAGTTTTTAGAAAGGAAAAGTTCTCCCGAGTCTTTTCAAATTTTTCCGTTCTGACACGACACGAGGCCCCGAATTTCTTGGGTACTCGGAATGAGGGACACGCAAAATATTCCTTGGGTAGTTCGGAAATTCCTCATCGTAGTGGGATAATATTAACGTTTCCTTTTAGTCTGTGTGACTAATTGGGGGGGGTCGGTAACTTGCGTAGGTCCATGATTACGCGGTCACTTGGGACAGTGAGGGTCCTGGGCTAGTTCTTTTCATCTTCTGATATCGGGATCATTTAGAGATGAACGATGGATAAATTGGTATCTATTGTAATGATCGGATCCATCATTATTTCAAGAACTGCGACGTTGCGAAATTTCGGGAACGATTTAAATATTTTTGGTATTAAGTGGGGTGATGTGACGAAAAATTTCAAATTTTTAGAAATCATCCGGGCTGACACCACTCCACTATAGCGGTATTTTATCCGTTATAATGGAACCTCTATGGCGGAAGTCCAATCGCTATAGCGGAATGACGGGAGGCAGTAGACTCAGAATAGGATTTTTATAAAAGAATTCTCCTCCTCAGTTAGAAACCATACGACGGTTTCTCCAAAAACCCTCTTAAGCTTCTCCAAGGCTTGGGAGCTATGGGGAGCAGGGATTCCAGCTGAAGGTACGCGAAACTACAGATTTGGGCCTGCAAAATCATCAGGGAATGCCTTCACGGAGCCAAAAAGGGCATGGAACAACTGCTTAACATCCAGGTTGGCTAGGTTTCCACTTTTAAGTAGATAGACCTATTTGAATTTGTACTTATTGTCTAGTTGAAAAGGAGAATCCATGATTAGGCCTCTGGGCACCGAGTCTGGTGGATTCGGTGTTGGTTATGTGTGAACTAGGAATCAATTTGATTGAATGATGGGAGGATGATATATATTTTGGGTTGTTCATGTGATCTCCGTATGGTGAAATGATAGGATTTCAGGGACTGGGATGTTGGGAAGGTTTGGGGAACCAGAAAATTCTTGGGTAACTAAATGGTAATAAAAATGGAAAATTCCTAGATAAGGTTTAAGCACATGGGTAGGAAAAGTAGGCAGTGGCTGAATCACAAAGGTTAAGGGGTGGTTTTCCACATTGTAACTATATATGGAAAGGGTTCGGAACTAATATAGTTATTAAGATGTGTTAATAAAGGGTGAATAGGATTTAGTCTTCGGACGGGAGTCAGGGCTAAGTTATGTACCCGGGGAAAAGGTAGGTGATGATTATTGATTCTTGTATGCATTGTATATTTGTGTAACTTGTCTAAGTTATTGATGGTTTGCATTGCTTAGGGAATGATTTAGGAATGTCCAAAGGTCCTGTTTCAGTCTTGTGAAATGAACTAGGTGTTATTGCTTGTTGGTTTACAAGTGTTGATTGTTCATTGTTTGTGACTGTGGATTTATGTAACATTCGGTTGGCTCGGGTACTACTCATGGTATGGATATACTAACGGTTGGCTCGGGTACCAGTATGGGATATACTAACGGTTGGCTCAGGTACCAGTATGGGATATACTAACGGTTGAATCGGGTACCACGCTTGATACAGTAAATACTGACTGGTTGGCTCGAGTACCACGCCTGGTATGAATTTACTTATTGCATTGTGTATTTGATTTGGTTCCATGAGTGGACCGGGAAGTATTTATAAAATGTGATATTGTATTTGGTCCTTGAGAGGCGGGGTTATGGTGTTGATCTATGAGTTTGGTCTTGGTGTAGACCGGGTTATATATTTGACACTTAGGTGTTATCTAGAGTGGATCCAGGGTGGGTCCGAGATATGTAATGAGGTATAATTATTGTTTTTTATGAATTGTTGACCATGGTTATAAAAGTGGATCACAGGTGACTAGTAAGCTAGGGGAATGACTGAGAGTCAGGTGTCATACTACTAGCTGGTATTGTCACGTTGGGGAATTATGTAGGGACCCTAGTTGGGTCCCGATACTCTTGCGTAGCACCATGAGGGTAGTGGGTCTGGATTGACAGGGACTGGGTCATTTCTGGATGCATAGTCATGGGGGGTTGACTAGGATAATGGAGAGGCAGTCAGGGTTGGATTTAGTGGTTGGGTTAAGGCTAAGGCGATTTGGGAAGTCTAAGGTTAGTGTGACTTGGGAAGTCTAAGGTTAGTGTGACTTGGGAAGTCTAAGGTTAGTGTGACTTGGGAAGTCTAAGGATTGTGTAACTTGGGAAGTCCAAGATTAGTGCGACTTGGAAGTCTTGAGAGTGAGGGAGTTGGCAGCAGAAGGAACATGAAAGGTCGAGGTTTGAGTTGTAGTTAGAAGGGTGATGCGATGTTGGAGGAGGGAGCTATATTGGTTATTTTCACGCTTTTCCCTGATTTTTCTTATATGATGGTATGAGTGGATTCGGGTCGACCTATTTGTACTGATTCTACTCTTGCTATACATTTTTGGGTATAGTCTGGTTGCAGAATTGGTAATGTTTCATAGGTACATGACGAGGGTGATCTCCAGCAGCTTCTGTCCTTCGATTCCATGACGGAAGTCGTGTCTCATTACATTTTCTATACAAATCCTGTAGTAACTCTTGTACCTATTTTAGACTAGGTCCTAGGGAGAGTATTTTAAAGTTGCAAAATGGTCTTATTGTATTTTCATAAAGATGTTTTCCTGAATAAAAGATTGTAAAGGTTTACATGTATCAGAAATGAAGGTTTTATGGTTATATTTGAGTTTTTTCGCATTTACCTGTTGGACGGTGGTAAGGGTTCGTCTATCTAGGTGCATAGAGTAGACGCCCGCACGGCCCGGTAGGTTGGGTCGTGACATTTTCTTCTTTTAGTTATATAATCCATAAAAGAAAAGAAAATAGAAAAATATATCATACTTTAAGTTATTTCAATTAATCATGTGTTTTTGTTATTTATTCTTTTTAATTTTTAATCATTTTCTGTTAAATCTACACTATAAAGACCATGAAATGTTGATTGACTTTTTATAATTCAATATAATTATATTGAATAAAAATATAACTTAGTTATTTCCTAAAACTATAATTTGCATTTTTTGTAAGCTTCATTTTTGTTTATAAGTTAGATAAATATTCTTTAAGTTATGCATTATATTAAAAGATTATTACTTTTGAATACAATTTTGACAATAATCGCTAAGCTAAGATTATTATTACTGGTTTAATGATGACTCCAAATTTAAATCATGACATTTAAGTTCATATTCAGTACGGTATCATAGTTCACATAAAACACCAATATATAAACATATATAATGAAAGAAACATAGTACTAATTGTTAGGCAAAAGCTCGACCAAATTAGTCATGCTAGAACCCCAACATCACCTATTACATTGTCACACACACAAACAGCCAACAAATTAACACCAACTGCTTTTCGATGCAGCATTTAGTATTATGCATTTACAAAAAGTCAAGCTTCTTATTATGTATAGATATATTAGTCCAAACATATCGTTGGGACTTTGATGTTCCTTATGATTAGTGGCAAGGAGAGTAGCAATAGCAAGCATAATTGGCCCAATTATGATAATTGTGTCCCCATTGGTATTTCTTGCAAATTCCATATTCAGCTCCAAACCAGTGTTTGCAATGCTGGCTACATTTGTAAGAATACTGGCAAGGCCCATGCCACTTGTAACTTTTCTTCCAGCAATATTTTCCTTCTGCCATCTGCATTTCTGCACGAAATAGATAAATTAGAAAAGAAGGCTCATGCCTACTTGAGATATACTTAATTATCTGTATAATTGCGTAGATAGTATAATAATTAAACAAATAAAATTTGCTTTCTCTGATAGTTTAATCTTTTAAATGAGACGATTACACAGTTTAACATGATATCTGAGCATGCATAAAGTCTTGCATTAAAATTTTGCCGTCACAAAAAGAATATATTTTCACATGTTTATTTGGCCCATAAAATAGCATTGGACCTATATATACACGCAGGGGTGATATGATGAAACATTACATGGGGAATGCTCTCTAGATAAAGTCATAAAACAATTTAAACTATTAGTTGAGATGAACACATAGTTCAACAATACCTAATTTACTTTAGATGCATTTGTATACTCGTTGTGTGACCAGGGACGGATCTATCTTTTAAGATATGAGTTTATATGAACCCAATGACTTTTGTTTAGACTATATATTTATATCAATAAGTCCTCAAAATATTTATAAATATTTGTTTGTGAACCTAGTTATTATTTTGTGTTAACTAAAAGTCATTATATAGGAACCTAGCTATAAACTTCAAAATTTGGATCCGTCTTTGAGCGAGACTTTATAAAACTCAATTTATAAAACATGTTGAACGAAGTTTAAAGTAAACTTGCTAGAAGCATGCTTAAAAAGTTATACTCACCAATAGCAGCGACAAGGAGAAGACAGAAGAGTAGGGAAACGAAGGCTGTGTATTTTGCCATGTCTTGCTATCTTATAATTTTCTTAATTTTGTATTAATTATTTCTTGGTGAGGAAACCTAGACTAGAAATTATGATATTTATAGCATGGTATAAGCTCAACATTGTCAACTCAATTCATGTTTTGACTAGTTCAAGAATATTAGTACATAATTATTAAGTACATGAACAAGTAAAAAAGAATATTAGTACTATTGTACTTGAGGAAGATAGTATTGTTTACTACAATTTGTATTTTAGTATTTTCGTTTTCTCATTTCCACTTGTACTTGGTCGCCACACCAATTCTAAAATTAGAAGCAACTACTGTTGAGCTTGATCAGTTCAACATTATATATATTATTAATAATCCTCAAGAATGGTTCTTCATTATGTCCTTGTAGTACATTTATTCCAAATTATTTTAGGTAATTAAACTTCTAATGTTGAACAAACAAAAGAAATAAAAGGATTTAGTCACATAAATTTACATAGCAAAACAAAAATTCGAAATAAGAATAATGGGAAAGTTGAAAAATATGAGTTTACTCGCTCTCTCTATAGCCACACAAACCACCGTCAAACCCTAAATTTCCTTACACTTTTTTCCGCAGCCATGACTGCTCCGGCTACTGGGCAACCTTGGAGGCTTCTCAGCAGATTGCAAGTCATTTTTAAAAAAAAACAAATTGCTCAAAATTAATATTATACCCCCATCTTCTTCATAGTTAGCATGCTAAGAATTTATATTGTCAGCACATAAGCTTACGCCCTTTAGAAAGTAGTATCATGTCCAAATTAAGGAATGTGATTAATTTCTTCCCCCTCCTTATAAATTGCACGAACTTCCAATATTCAAGACCATAAAGACCGAAAGATATTAGTTTCTTTCTGTTAATAAAATTGTTAGGATATACTATTAATCATGTAGTTTAGCTATATTATTATATTTTTATCCTTATGTAAAGACTGATTATTCTATTTAATTTGATTTAATAAAATTCCTATTAAATAGATCATTGTGCCTATATGTGTATCCTTGACTTATATAGTAGATAATTTAGTGTATGGGGTTATTTGGCTCATATACAGAAGATTAAAATTGTCGGTCCTTATAAGTTATAAATATACGTTGGCCGCATGCGCGCTGGCCTGATCGACATCGACTGATGTTGCGCTGAGGGTTGGCCGCATACGCACTGGCCTAGCCGACGCGCGCACATACTAGCATGCCATACGCTCCAATGTCTTGCCGACGCCCATCCGATGTGCCAAATTGGCCATGGTAGTTTTCAAAAAAATTGACGAACTCCGATTGAGGTGAAATTTGACTGGTTCATCAAAAATGGCCCAATTGACAATATACACGGCTATGCCATGATATAAGTGCTTTTTTGGCCATTTGGGGTCGTTTAGATAGGTATTTGGTCGTTTTTCTATTTTCAAAAAAATTAAAAATTTTGAAAAAATTATTTTTAAAATTTGAGTGATATTAGGGATCATTCCTTATGGTTGAGATGGTCTTGCAGACTCTGCCTGACAGCTTTCAGCAATTCCACTTGAACTGCAACATGAACAAGATGGATTTGACCCTCGCAAAATCGCTGAATAAGCTGCAAGTTCCCCATGTGGCATTCATGATTGACAGACCTTCATCTTCAAAGACGTGAGGCGGACTGAAGAAGAAAACCCCCCAAAAGGTTCAGGCACCTAGAGTTGCAAATGGTGCTAATGGTGGTGTAGCTAAGCCGAAAGGCAAGTGCTTTCACTGCAAGCAGCCTGGTCACCACAAGAAGCAATGCCCTAGATACCTAACCAAGGTGAACAAATAAGGTATTTCTTATTTAAATATCGTTGAAACTGTTTTAGCGACTGTTTCTACCCAATTATGGGCCATAGATTCGGGAGCCACTAATCATGTCTGTACTTCTTTGCAGGATTTTCAGGAAATGCGGTGGTTAAGTGAGAATGAAGTTTGCGTATTTCAAGCCAATGTAGAACCAGCACCAGCCTTAGCTTTAGGTAATATTTCATTTTCATTTAGTAATTCTAGAATTCTATTTTTGAAAGACGTTTTGTTTGTACCTTCTATAAGAAGGAATTTGCTTTCTGTTTCTAGATTGATGGATGTTGGTTACAATGTTTATTTTACTAATAATTTTATTGTTATTAAGTTTAATAAATATTTTACTTATAATTCTCCTAGAATACTTAAGAGAAAACGTATTTCAGAATTGAGTAAAACTTATTTTTGGCACTTATGTCTAGGTCATATCAACATAAATAGGATTTCACAGTTGGTTTCTGGTGGGCCTTTGAGTTCATTGAAAGTGAAGGTACTTTCAACCTGTGAATCTTATTTAGAAGGAAAAATGACCAAAAGACCATTTCCTTCCAAAGGAAATAGAGCCGGTGATAGAATTAATTCATTCTGACTTGTGTGGTCCTATATACAAGCAAGAGGTGGTTTTGAGTATTTTGTGACTTTTACAGATGATTACTCAAAATACGAATATATTTATTTGTTGCACCGTAATTCTGAATACTCTAAAAAATTCAAAAAATTTAATATAGAAATGGAAAAATGACATAATAAATACATCCAAACACTACGATCTGATCGTGGCGGTGAATAACTTTCTGCAGAATTCATAAAATACTTGTCAGATTCAGGAATTACCTCTCAATATTCTACTCCAGGAACACCACAACAAAATGGTATGTCAGAAAGAAGAAATAAAACTCTTATGGACATGGTTCGATCGATGTTAAGTTATTCAGATTTGTCATTTTTTTTTTTGGGATATGCATTAGAAACAACCAATTATATTCTGAACATGGTTCCTTCAAAATCAGTACCTTCAACCCCAATTAAATTGTGGAGTGGGCGTAAGCCTAGTCTTTGGCATATTCGAGTTTGGGGATGTCCAACACATATGCTAAAAGGAAAGACTGACAAATTAAAATTTAGAACAGAAGTGTGCATTTTTATTGGATATCCTAAAGGAATGAAGGGTGATTTATTTTATTGTCCTAAAGAACAAAAGGTAATTATTTCGATAAATATCAAGTTTTTTAAAAAAGATTATTTAATGAACCATGTTCCTAGAAGTAAACTTATTTTACAGGAATTGAATAATAGAATAACGAATAATGAATCATAAGAACGAATTTTCCAAACTGTTATTGACATACCAATGCACCCAAGTAGTGGGAGAAATATCGATATACAAGAAGTTGCACAAGAATAAATGCCTGACATATTGCTACCTCAAAGTAGTGGGAGTAATGTCCAGCAACCTGTACTTGTACAAGAAGAAGTTCAAGGTGTTCAGAATTTGGTTCCAGAAGTAGCAGATACTGTAGTGACTAGTCGTCATAGTGGGATAGTTATTAAAAAACATGTACAGATTGCGCATTTGGGAGAATCATATGATTGGATCCCTGAGGATCCTAATACAAAACCCCTTAATTACACCAAAGTACTACATAACAAAGATGTTGAAATCTGGATTAGTGTTATGAAATCTGTAATGGAGTCTATATACTCAAATCAAGTATGTGATCTTATAGAACCACCTATAGGAGTCAAACCAATTGGCTTTAGATGGATCTATAAGAAAAAGAGAGGAGTGGATGGTAAAGTGTAAATTGTTAAGGCTAGACTTATTGTGAAAGGGTTCATTCAAAAAGAAGGGATTGATTATGAGGAAACCTTTTCGCCGGTATTCATGTTTAAATCCATAAGGATTCTCTTATCCATTGATGCCTATTATGATTATGAAATTTGGCAAATGAATGTCAAGACAGTTTTCTTAATGGGATTCTTGATGAGTGCATCTATATGGCACAACCATAGGGTTTCATAAAAACTGATAATGAACACATATTGTGTAAACTTAGAAAATCCATTTATGGATTGAAACAAGCATCCAGAGCATGGAATACTTATTTTGACAATTCGATTAAGACTTTTGATTTTGATCAATGTGAAAATGAGTCATGCATTTATAAAAAGTGGGATGGAGATAAAGTAGCATTTCTAATTCTGTACGTAGATGATATCTTGCTCATAAGAAATAATGTGAGCATGTTGAATTCAGTTAAGGAGTGGTTATCCTCACGTTTTGATATGAAAGACTTGGGTGAAGCAGGTAACATCCTTGGGATCAAGCTCATGCGATATCGCAAACAAAGGATGTTAGGCTTATCTCAAGCACTTTATATCGATACTATTCTTGCAAGGTTTAGCATGCAAAATTCCAAAAAGGAATTTCTCCCTTTAAAACATGAAATTTCCCTATCGAAGGATCAATCACCTAAAATGACTGATGAAATAGAGAGAATGAAGGCGGTCCCTTATGCTTCTGCAGTAGGGAGTCTCATGTATGCAATGTTATGCACTAAACCTGATATCTTCTTTGTCGTAGGCATGGTTAGCAGATTCTAGTCTAATCCTGGGCAAGAACACTGGACTGCTATAAAACATATAATCAAGTACCTGAAAAGGACTAGGGATTATATATATTTTATCACTCAGCTGATCTTGTGCCTATACAGAATCAGATTTCCAATCAGATAGAGACTCTAGGAAATTAACTTCAGGATATGTGTTTACTTTAGGAGGTGGAGCCATAAGTTGGAGAAGGGTCAAACAAACATGTGTTGCTGATTCAACTATGGAAGCCAAATATGTAGCTGCCTCTGAGGTAGCTAAGAAGGTTGTTTGGCTAGAAACATTTCTGAAAAAGCTTGGAGTGGTTTCTTCGGTTCAAGCACCACTCACACGTTATTGTGATAATAGTGGTGGGTTGCAAACTCTAAAGAATGACGAAGTCATAGAAGAAGCAAACACATTGAGAGAAAATATCACTTGATTCGGGACATAACTCAAAGGAGTGATGTGAGAGTTTTGAAGATTGAGTCGAAGAACAATCTGGCGGACCCGTTTACAAAGAGCTTGACAAAAAAGGCTTTTGATAAGCATGTGGAAGGAATGAGCGTTAGAGTAGTGAATGCATGGTTATAAGTCTAAGTGGGAGATTGTTAGGATATACTATTAACCATATTATTTAGATATAGTATTATGTTTTAATCCTTATGTAAAGACTAATTATTTTATTTAATAAAATTCCTATTAAATAGATTATTGTGCCTACATGTGTGTCCTTTACTTATATAGCAGATAATTTAGTGTATGGAGTTATTTTGCTCATACATAAAAGATTAAAATTATCAGTCCTTATAAGTTATAAATATATGTTCACAATTGAAGATGAAGTTGGAAAAACATGTTGATGATTTTAACACAAGATTAGATATAATATGATCTTAATTATTGGAGTGGTTCCATTCCAACTTCTTGTGTTAGTACGCTTTTCGTGTGCATTGAACGGACCAAGTGGAGAAGCTTGTTTATGTTCTGAATTTTTATATAACAACTTCTCTAGATCATTAAATGTACTTATACTCTTAATCTTGATATAATTGTTGTGATCAATATAAATTATTTATCATCTTGATCTGTCAAAAGGTGAGACCCTGCCATGGGTGAATACATTCCTGATGGATTGGACGATAACAAATTACATTTATGAAATAATAATTTGTTGATAGAATCCATGTCTCGACCATTGAGATTGATAATATCCATTTGTGATTGCTTATAAGTTTTCATGTGAAAACCCTGCATGTGGATTATATATTTGTCACGTAAAATAAGTTAAGCATAATAATAAAGGATTAAATTAATCGATAAATTAAATTATCAGAGATTTAATTTAATTAATTGATATCGGTAATTTTAACATGGGGAGTTAAATAAGATTTAATGCTGGATTTTAAAATTAAACCGAGCAGTACAATTATGGACTTTGGTGGAATAATCTATAATTTATGATGGTAGGATTAATTCATTCATTAACGAATTAATTTCATAATTGGAAGCCTCTACTATTAAATCTATGGTCCCTACTATGCCAGATTAATTAAATATTTTGGAAAAATAAATGGAGCATTTTAGAAGCAGATAAAAGTTTTTTTAACTGAGTTTCTAGACACATTTTATTTTGAAAACGTGGAGAATCTTTTGGTTGAAAGAAATATCCCTCACGTTTCAACTATCTATTGGGAAACATGGTTATAAGGGAGCAGTCTCTCACAAAAGTTTTCTCATCCGTTTTCATACCAAGAAAATATATTGCTCCCACTGAAGCATAATCTGATTTTAGTAGAAGGCTGCAGACCTGTGATTACTGCTTTGGACGATCTTTGTATTGAAAGCTTCGACAGGTTAGTGAATTCTTGTTCAAGAATTTTAGTTATATTATCTAGATTCTTGTAGGTTTTGTGATCCTATGTATGCTTACCCTGCTCTATGTCTATCAAAAATAACTGCTGTTTTCGGGAAAAATGACTTACTATTTAAAAACTCATTTCGAAAATATCAAGTTAAAGTTTCAAGACGTTTTCAATTAAAAGCACGAGTCGCCACTTAGTTTTATAAAAGTAAAAACCAAGAAAAACTTATAAAAATCTTTTAAATCCAAAACAGATATAACTTTAAAAAATTAAGAGATTTTGGGTAAGGGTTCAAATTAATATCCCGAGAAGGTTTTGAAGGCACTCGGGATATTCGCTAACTTGCGATTATCCGAACTTGTATGGAAACTAACTTCTTATGACTAACTTTTTGAAAAAAAACTTGATTTGATTTAATTTGAAAATTGTGACATATATTACTTGAAAGAAAGTTGAAGTGTTTTTAGACGAAATATGCAAAGGGTTTGTCCAAAGAGATAAAAATATGTGTTTTTGCCAATTCAAAACATAGGATGTTGATTACTTTTTACATGAAGAAAATAAGAGTGATTAAATAAAATTAACTAGAGATGATTACTCTTTAGGGATAAATCAACTAAGTTAAAAAGAGTTAGAGTGCAAATAATACAAGAAATAATTCTAGACTAACAAAATAAAGAGTTAAAAGGAAAGAAAATGGGTAACTTACATAAAACACACATCTTTGGGAGCTAATTACTCTTTTTTCCACCTCACTTTTCTCTGATACATTGCCTCAAGGCGTGATATATCGCCCCAAGGCGTGATACATCACCTCACCTCTGGATAATTACCTTTGATACATCGGGGCGATGTATCACGAGGTGAGACGATGTATCACGACCTGGAATGATGTATCAAGGTGTTTACATGTGGTATATTAAGTAATTAAAATAATGTAGTGCGAGAGTTAGTAAATATGGTAAGGAGGTATGTCTCTTTTGGTAGTTTAACTAAAGAAAATTTTGATTAAGCCCTTTGGCTTAAACAACTTGGACTTTAGTCCAAAACCCTGTCCTAAATCTAATTGGGCTTTAGCCCACTGCTGCCTTTGGACATTCAGCCTGGCTTTCTTCCATATCTGCCCATTTGGGGCGGCTGCTACTGTGTCATGCTATAGGCCTTGGCCCATTTTCCTTGGTCCATTTTGGACTCGCCATTGCTGCTGACTATTATGGGTCTGGGCCACTTTAAATCTTCAACCTGTAATGTCTCTTCTTGAACGAGTTTTGACTCGATGTGATAGTGCGCTTGGCCCAACAGAGGGATGCATAGGAGAGTAAGTGTGAGTCCAGAATGGACTCGGGCAGTTCATGCAAGCAAATAAAGAATAAGGATTAGTATTTTGATATACAGGAACTTATCAACGAGTAATTAGAATACGAGAGCTCAAGTAGTGTACACGAGAACTACTTTTAATGATAACAAAACTTGATTCAATCCTAAAGCAAATAAATGATTCTGGGACTTGAAAAGTTTTTAACAAAGGAAATAAATGCAGATAGAAGAAAAGACACAAAAGATGCAGGAGATGAATTTTAATTCTCTAGGCCTAACTTAACTGATTATATTCATGAAAAACGAACATCGATGAGACCTTACCATAATGGAGAAATTATCATAGGAAAAGAAACATGCTAAACACCAAAGATCTAAGAAAAAGAAAATCATTGAATCAAAAGAGATCTTGCAATTTAAACATGAACATCTATAAGCAAGTTGACTTCCCCAAATCACTTGACATACTTCAAGGCTCATGGCCACATGTAAAAGGTTAACACAATGATCAGCGAAAGTTCACCCCGAACCATCTTAACTAGACCATGAACCCAAATGAAAGTTAATCTTAAACCCTTTGTTATTAGCGCTAGATTGCAAAATTTCAACTTCCAAACAAATGAATCTAAGGTGAAAACAAATATACATGAGATCATGTCAAGAGACTTTTACTTTTAAACATTGTTACTCAACCATGTTAATGACAAAAATATAATTGGCACCATATTTTGAATGGTCAAAATTGATGACCCCTATTCGATTATGAAGTAAGAAAAGGAGGAATTTTAGTTATGATCCAAACAAGGCAAAGCCAGAACCAAAATACTCAGCAAGGTTACTGAATCAATGAAGAACATATCTTGCTTTCCTTTAAATCTTATTTAGATAATGCCTAGTTTCCATAATTCATAGAGGCCATAACTAATAGTTATGATGCAACATTTATATGCACACATAGGCAGTCTCATTACAGTGAGCAATATCCGCTACGATTTCATCTAAAAAATCTCAAACTATAAAAACAAAATTTTAACATTTCTTCTCTGGATCTTTACTATGCCAACCAGAGGAGGTTTAACTTCCATTAAATAACGAAAAATGAATAACAAGCATATTGATGTTCACATGAAAAACCCAGAAAAGCAATTGTTAACATGAGAAGAAACAGAGAAGAAAATCAAATGAAGAAAATTTCAGAACTTGACAACGAACTTTCCACAAACAGATTTCCCAATTTTCAATCACAATTCCTCAATGCCAACACACGTAAATCAAACAAGACTAGCCTAAAACCAATAAACATATTTCTAAAACGTGGCTAAATATGAAAAGGAAAATAGAAGAAAAGAAAAGAAAACAGAAAGGAGAGATGGAGGGGTTTTACCTTCTTGGGAGCAATGGCTGAGACTGGAAAGTTCGTTGGAAAACTTCGACACCACCGAAATTTGAAATGATTTCACTGGAACTCGAATTTGAGTGTGTTTCTCTATGAAAACTGACTTGGTTACGTAGGATTAGGGAAGTACTTCCCCACAATCCTCAAATGTTTCCCTAAGACAGCTCCCTCACACAATGAAAAAAGAGGCTTTATATAGGAAAATCTGGTGAAATTGGGGGGAAAACAAGAGGGGGATTTCTGGAATTTTAGTTGAGGAATTTCAAAATTCCTTTGTTGGATCAAGTTGGACAACAAAGGGTTTGTACGAATTTGTACAAATTTCTCCGAGTCATGCGAAGAAGTTGACACCTAGCCTCTTCTAGACGATTCTCAATGATGCCAACACGATTTGACGGAGAAAAGAGGACGACGTTTGGGAATTTTAACAGAGGTGTGATAATTTCTGGAGTTTGGAGGGGATTTGAGGCCGTTTGTTGCAGCTGTGAACGTTGGAGTGTACTGGATTATTCGTCGTTTGTGAGAGACGATGAAGAGAGAGAGTAAAGGATGGGTGAGGGCATGTATTCTTTCCACGTAGCATTCCTGGTACCTCCTTGGTACAGCTCCCGTGCTAAGCACGCGATGGGGGTACAGAGAGATGAAGGAGATGGAGGAAAATGGGAGAGAGAAGCTGCGGCGGCTAGGGATTTTGTAGGTTGTTTAAGTTTCGGCCACATTTTGCAAAATATGGCCACTCTTAAGTTGAAGGGGTAGCCAAATTGATAGGAATTGGGAAAATTCGGCTAGGATTCAAATGATTTAGGGATTTAGACTACAATAGGAATATAGATAAAGTGATTACAATTAACCTCGAGCTTTAATAAATTTAAACTAAAATAATTGTTGTATTAAACATATAATTACCTCACTTAATACTTATGAAAAATTAATTTCTCAATCAATCCCTCGTTTTGAATTAATTTGGAGGAAAATCAAGCGTTTAATTTTTAAAGGGATTTTCTTATGAAATTAGACTTCAAAATAGTCCTTTAAGTAAACTTATATAAATTCTACATAATTAAACGTGAAAGATATAAATTATTACTCAGAACTATTATAAAGCTTATTTGAAAAACGTTTTATCCTTTTTTTTACAAAATAATTATTTCAAAAATTGTTCAAAATTCAAAAGGCTCAAGATTAATTCATAATGTGAAGGGTAAAAATTGGGTGCCAACAACTGCCCCTCCCTTTGGGTAGGGTGAGTGTAATGAGCCCTGGGCAAAGGGAATTGACGTTCCAAATTTTATCCAACCACGGATTTATTTTCGGGAAGCGGTTAGTTTTAGCATGAATTTTAAGGAGTTATGGTCGAACTATGGCATTGAGTTTCCTACATATCTAAGGTTACATGAGAATTCAGGCCACTTGTAGTTCAAGACGCTTGATTTTATACACGATCCTCAAAGGATTCCAAGTTATCCCGATTTCAGAGTACGGAGAGACCAGAAAGTTGGGGAGTAAGAGGATTGGGGGGAGTTAGGAATGCAACCAAGTTTCCATCATAGAGCCCACCTACATATCCCAGGACTCAGGGAAACAGGCTGCTTGTAGTTCATCTCAATCGGTGGAAAAGGTAATCTTTATATTAAGACAACCTTTCGTTCGGGATGAGTGGCGAATAATTTGAACTATAGAAAAGAGGCTTGTAACCTCTTAACTATGAATGTGGTGCACTTCACACCCATAAGTAAGATTTTACCTGGACATTATTTCCAAAGCTCGAGGTGTATCGTCACCCAAATTTTGAAAAGCAGGAACATTGCTTCCAGCGTGAGTTCAGAAAATACCCTGGATGCGAATCTAAGACTCAAAGATAGGAAATACCCACATGCTTTCTGATAGAGTTATGGTTTGATGGCGGTGGTAGTCGTTCCTCAGCTAGCATCCAAAGAGTTTGGTATTCCTCTTCGGACTATGTCCAGTACGCTGCTAAGAAAATGTTTCACGTTGTGATGCGTCCTTTTTGGTGTAGTCCGCACCTGTGGTTTTGCTTTGAGAATTTCATCCTTCTCGGATGCTCTCGACAACATATCAAAACAAAATTATTAGTAGTAACATAATTCCACTTGGAGAGGTAGTTTCTTGGTCGTACCTCATCCTTGGATTATTTCTGAATCTTAGGTTGTGAAATCTTTTTGATGTGCTTTGTACCTGTTGTTCTGATTTGAGATTTTCATCCTCTTGAATGTTCTCGGTAATATTTGAAACAAAATAAGATGGTTAGTAGTAAAGTAATTCAATAGAGAGATAGCTTTGTACTTCGTTTTCCATTTGCCGCTTTTGAAGAAGATGTCGTCTTTTCCTGTCTCTGTCTTAGGAAATAGCGACTTCTATGATGAAAATATGATAGCCCTTGTAGCTATTGGATAGGATTGCTTTTGTGGCAATCTTTGAATAAGGCGACCTTTGTGGCCGTTTGACGTGACAGTCCTTGCAACCGTTTGTGGTGTTCTTTGAACGTGATAGCCTTCTTGGCTATTAATAGCAGTCTTTAGCATATGATTTTGGGGTGAATCTTGTGCATCATCCGTATCGATACAACTAACAAATATTACCTGCATTGCCAAGCTTTGGGTAATCTAGAACATCATCTGACTTTAGATAGAGGCAGCTTACATATGCCTTTAATTTTCCAGCTTTCGAGTGATCTTGCACATCATCCGACTTCGGATAGAGGCGGCTTACAGATGTCCTTTGAATTGCCAATTTTTGGGGTAATACTACACTTTTATCCAATCTTGGATGTAATGCGACTTACAGATTTCCCTTGAATTGGTAGCCTTTGGGTAGTCCTGCACAATATTAACGTGGATATGTCGTGGCTTATAGATAACCCTTGGATTATCAATTTTTAGTAGTCTTGCACTTTATTCAATTACAGATATTATCGCGGATTACGCATTACCCTTGAACTGTCAATTCTTCGGGTGATCTTGCACACTATCAAGTTTCAGATATAGTTGCGTCTTACAGATAACTCTTAGTTTGTCAAGTTTCGGGCAATCTTGCACACTCTCTGGTTTCAGATATCGCTGTGACTTACGGACGACCTTTGGCCTTCTAACCTTTGGGAAAATCCAATTTATCATCCAATTTGGATGGTGTCTTACAGACATCCCTCAGACTATATACTTTCGACAAGCGGTATTTGATTATCGAGGGTGACAAGGCTTTTGTCACTCGATCAAATATAATTACCTCTTCTGGAAATCGAGGCTCTCGAATAAGAGTGCATAAATATCCTCAACGTCAGACTCCTCTGTCTTACACAATATCGGATATAAATATGCTGAATGCAAGATTTTGCATAATAAAGGAGCAAATATACCCTCAACGTCAGACTCCTCTGTCTTACGCGATATTGGATATAAATATGTTGAATGCAAGACTTGGAATAATAAATAATAATAATATCCTCAATGTTAGACTCCTCCATCTTACGCGATATCGGATATAAGCATTAGAGTGCCAGACGTGGCATAATAAAGAAGCAAATATACCCTCAACGTCAGACTCCTCCATCTTATGAGATATCGGATATAAATATGCTGAATGCCAGATTTGGCATAATGAATGATGATAATGATAATGACGATAATGATATCCTCAACATTAGACTCTACCGTCTTACGCACTATCGTATATAAGCATGCTGAGGGTCAATCTTGCACAACAAGTGCGACTTAGGGATGCCTATGGATGTCATCCTCTTTGAAACCGGCCGATAGAGGGACATAATACTCACAGCGAATGTATCTGCGGTATTGATGATGATAATGGTCCTCTTGACATGGTCCTCTCGACATGCAAATATGACATGGACCTCTTGGCATGGTCCTCACGACATGCAAATATGATGGCCTTCGTGGCATGGTCCTTGCGATATACAAATATGATGGCCCTCGTGGCATGGTCCTCGCAATATGAAAATATAATGGCCCTCGTGGCATGGTCCTCACGATATGCAAATATAATGTGTTCCTCTTGACATGGTTCCTGCGATATGATGCCATACAGTACAATGCAACATAATATAATATGATACAATGCGATATGACAAAATATGATGCGACATAATGCTTATGCCATGTAATGCAATATGATGCAATGTGATGCAATGCAGCATGATGCAATGTGACATGGTGAAATATGAATGCAAAATGTGATGCAATGTAGTGCCGTATGATAAAATGGCCTATGGGAAAGTTGTAGAAAACATCACCTCTGGTCTTTCTTTTGTCATATCGACTCCTTTATGGATACCTGCGCTTAAGGCCAACGGTTAGTAGACACGGTGTCGCTCTTACTGGCGACCATAGTCAAATTTGAAAAACTTTAAAGACGAAGTTCTTGAAGCTAATCAAAACAAACTTTCATTTGAAATGTGAATGAAATGGTCGTGTCCATTTCTGGGGACAACCATAAATACCATCTTTGAACATCGTCTGTTCGTGGTAATTTATGACTTGTCGGGGATGACGGATAATGATGTCGATCTCTTATTTGGTGTCTCAATTCGAAATTGACCAAAATATCCTGATCTATTTGGGGACTTGAGGCCGTTGTCAGTCTCTCTTTATCTGGTAGTTTCTACAAGAAGATTCGCCCGTTCTAGGGACTTTTGCTATCTTTGGCTTCTTTCCACTGTTTTGTCTTTTCTCGCCAAATTTTTGAGGCGTCTGATCTCGTTGAGTTTCTTTGAATGCGTTGGATAATGAGGGACTACTTTCTAACATACTTTCGGGGACAACCTGCATCCACAGAAAAATTGTTAGTTTTTTGCCAAAATTGGTCTGTGTTGATCTCCTTCGATCTTCTACTCCTTGTTTTGTCTTCTCTAGATGCTTTCCAATCATGGGTACTCATCGCCATCGACTCACCTCGAGCCACGATAGACATAAGATAAAATACATTATAAGGAGTAAAACTATTTTTCATAATGATTTCTCAAACCGGCTCTTTGTAAAACAAAGATTTTGAAAAAGGATAGTTTGAAAAGGTCTTTGCCCGTCATGTCATGTGCTAGCTCAACGAATGTTCTTTACTCGAGGCTTTAACATTTTCTGACATACTGTTGGTGGACTCTGGATATCCTCCGCCATCTTAGCTGGGGAGTTCAAAATATTTTTTTGAAAATCTGTCATATCTGGGGATTGATCCCCCTCAAACTTTGTTATAACTTGGGATTTTTGAAGTATATTCTAATTCCTCGGTGTTGGGGAACTCTTCGGAGTTTAATTCTAAACTCTTGAATGAAGCTTGGTGGAAATTTTGAGGTCCTCCTCAAAAATTTTGCCCCAGTTAAAGGTTTTATGATAAATCTCATTCTATTGGTGAGATACTTGAGACTCTGTGGGGATTACGAGATTCTTTCTCGATATTCACTTTGGTTTCTCTTTGGCACATTCTGTATTCCATTTGCTGGAGGTTGATCTTCGCCTTCTGAATTTTTGAGATTCCTTTCTCAAAATTTCTACCCCAGTTTCCATTTCCAGGGTGATATGTCCGAGCCGTCGTGGCATTTACGTATCCACAAGCCTTCTCTTGTTTGGCTGGAAATGACCTTCATCTTCTGAATTTTTGAGACTCTTTTCTCAAAAATTCTTCCCCACTTTCCATTTCCTGCTGTGATATGACCGAGCCATTGTAGCGCCTACGTATCCCGTTGAGGCAGGAATCAGGTCAAATATAGTTCCCACACTCGAAGTGGGAGAATGTTGGAAATAAGTAAAGGGGTGACTGAGGCCGACAAAGGCCGTCTACGTATCTCATTCTTGAGAATTCAGGTCAGACGTAGTTCAAGATATAAAAGGGGAAAGATAGATTTTCCTAAGAGGTTGACCGAAGCTGACACAGGCCACCTACGTATCTCATTCTTGAGAATTCAGGTCAGACATAGTTCGTACATAGAGGATAGGGATATTTTAATCTATTACAAAGCATAAAAACGATTTCAATCAGAAAGTGTGATTACAGGGAAAGAAAGTTAAAGAAAAACTATCCTCAGGCATAGTATCTCTTCACGGCATTGAAATTGATTGGCTTGGGCCTTACTTGTTCGTCCATCTCGGATAAAATCAAAGCTCCTCCAGATAGTCCTTTTTGGATCATGTACAGTCCTTGCCAATTTGGTGCAAACTTTCCTTTGTTTCATAGGAGGAAAGGATTAACTGTCCATTCCCTGGATTGAATTCTGGATTCACCAATAAATTTTAGGAGATGATGTTTGTGCTCTTTTTTGTCCTACTACCATAGGACCAGTCAAAGATGTCGATGTATGGCTTGTGCAGACTGATAAGTTCTTTCTTTTGTGCCTTTGGCAAATGAATACCGACATTGATTTCTTTAACTTGATCGTTGTCTCCCAGATTGACCACCTCAAACTCTTTTAGGTGGGGCCTTTCCTGGTCTTCAAAGTTCTTGGACTTCTCGGTTGATTATTCCAGGACCATGATTTCTTCAACATACCCTTCAAAATCACTATCGTCTAGCTTAGTTTGTTCGTTAAGCTCTTGACATGACATGACAGTGACAGGTTTTAAGCTATTATTACTGAAATCATAAACAAAGTAAGTTAGATGGTACCAAGTAAATAAATAATCTTGAATGGTAAATGTATTCACAAAAAGGAAGGCTTTTCTTTGAAATCCAAAAATATTTATAAAATGTGGCTATAACCCGCACGAATGCAGGTTCATGCCTTTTGGAAAGTAGTAAAATAGCGCGAGGAACATTAAAACATAAAGGATGGGTTCGGAGCCTCATCCGGACCATCACCGATTTTCATAAAACAAAATTTTTGTCTACCCAGTCGAGTGGAGCGTCACGAGAGGAGTTGCAACCCAATTTTGTAACTTTTTGCCGAGCTTGCCATCCCTGATCATGGATGCCTCAAGGATTTCATCTGTTATGGCATCACATTCCTTGAATACATCTCTTATTCCATCCTCTAACCCGTTGCTTGGGTAACCAATACGCACTGAAAATGACTGATATAGGTGAAGTAATGGTTTTGACAATCCTGACTGCTTCTCTGCCTTGTCTTCCTGGACAACATACTTCAAACCATGGTTGGTCAGCTTTCCAGGGATACTTATTGGCTCAGTCATACCATCATAACTCTTGTCTAATCCGAGACCTGGTTCATATCCGCTCACTAGTATTGCGGTTGCAAGTATGTTATAGATAAGTGGCATGGGGTTTTGAGGAGCAAGATCCTCTCCCATGGCATTGACAATCTTTACGGTGTAGAAATCGCTTCCTTTTGGGACTTCTTCTGTCACAGGGACACAACCATTAACGTGCAAGGCCTTGTTGCGCATTGACCCTTCAAAGGGTAGCTCAACAATTCTTAAAGTAGCTATAACTTTTTTTAGCATTTCCTGCTTTTTAGGGCTAACTGGCACTATTGACTTGCCCACAACCCATTCTTCATCGACCTCTATCATGTTAATAGTGGCTCCTCCATGATTCGGGAGTGGGTTATTATTCATATTGGCCGGTGCTATTTGTAGTGTGACCACTCTTTGATCAATCAAATCCTAAATTTTGTGCATCAGATTAATGCAATCTTTGTTATCATGTCTGACTCCTCCAGAATGATAAGCACAACATCGATCAGCCCTGAAGAATTGAGAGTCATAATTTATAGGTTTGGGTGGAATGGGCTGGATAAATCCGGCAGCCTTCAATCTCTCATATAACTGAGCTCTGGTTTCAGCCAATTGGGTGAAAGTCTGAGGAGCTTTCTTTTCCAAATTTGGACGAGGGAGATTTGTATTGGCGGGAGGAGGAACCTGACGATTATTCTGGTTCTCGGGAGCCTTTTGATACACTTGAAAATTCTGGGGAGGAGCTTGGTAAGTGGGTTGCACATTTGGTTGTGGAGCTTGGTATATAGGCTGAGTATAGCAAATCGGTTGAGGGTTTTATGGAGCTGGGGGAAGGGTCGTTGGAACAAGTGATTTTTTATAGTTGGCTCCAAAGGGCTTCCGTGATCTTGGGCTAGGACTGGAGGATACTGAAGACACATCTTCCCTCTTTTCCTTGGGAAATCCTGCCGATCCTGAAGATGCTGAAGCTTTGGTAATCTTGCCACTACGAAGACCCTCTTCGACAATTTCACCAATCTTAACTATATCGGTGAATTTTGCTTTTACTGTTGATATCATTTTGTAGTAAAATTCTGACTCTTGAGCGCGCATAAAAACCGCACTTATCTCTTCTTCTGTCATGGGAGGTCGAGCTCTCCCTGCCTCCTTTCCCTATCGATAGGCATAATCTCTGAAGTCTTTGTTTGATTTTTGTCTGATTCATCCTAGAGAATATCGGTCCGGGATGACTTCCACATTATATGCAAACCTCTGAGAGAAGTCTCGAGCTAGATCACTCCACTTAGACTATTTCCTCAGTTCCTGAGAGGTGAACCATTTTAAAGACTCTCCGCTCAGGCTTCGACTGAAAAGCCTCATTAACAGGGCATCATTCTTCTAGGCGCCGAACATCTGATCGCAATAGCTTCTTAAATGGGCTTCAGGATTTCCGACACCGTTGAAGGTCTCAAACTTGGAAATTTTGAATCCTTCTGGCAGATCTATTTTGGTAGGGATATAGTGATCATCATAGTCATAGCCTTTCTCGTAAGATGAACCTCGTAGTTCTCTGGTCCTAGCTATTTCTTCCTTCATCTGTGCCATGTCAAGGTAATGCTTCTTTTCTATAGATCTTAACTCTTTTTCCTTTTCCTCGTAGTGATCCAGCTGAGGGATTTGTTGGACAGAGGTGTATGGTTCTACCATGGCATGGAAAGTGTTTGGCAGTATGTTTTGAACAGGTGGGGGTTGGACGTGTGGAATGGCATTTGGATATGTAGGAGTGTAATTATATGGATTAGTGACGTTGGGATGGTTATTTTGGGAGTCGTAGGTATTTGGTGGCGTGTTTTGATAGTTTGAAGGGAGGTTTTGTGAATTGTAGGCACTTGGATTGTTGTTTTGGTTAGTGTGCTGGACAAGAGGTGTATGGATCTGGTACGAGGATCCGATATGAGGAGGATTTTTGGAGAGATGTTCGTTGGAAGGTCTAGGTGCCGAGGCAGGAGGAATGCCTCTCAGATGATTTTTGTTTATCGGAGAATTGAGCGGAGAGATTTGAAGAGGAGGCTGGGAGCTTCCCAAAATTGGAGTGTTGGCAGCAATATCCAAGCCAGCCATATCCTTGGCTTTCTGTACTTCTTCTTACATCTTTTCTAATTTTCTTGCAAGTTGCGCAATCATTTTGCTTTGTTCAGCGATAACATTGTCTCTCACGACCAAGACATTCTCTTCCTAACTATCAGTCATTTTACCCTTAGTGAAGCGAGAGTTAGAGGAGGAATCTATTTGTGCCTTTGAGCGGGTGAAGTAGGGATGTTCGGCCAGTTTTGCCAACACAGATCAATTTCTATTACCTGTTGAAGTAAAACAACTCAAAGGCCGATATGTTAGATCATGTTAGTGATAAAGAATACAAGATATCCGATCGAGAAAAAATACATAAAGTTGCTTTTCATCAAGGCAAATTGATCCACGGGTATTTATTGGCTCAAAGGTTCGATGGACGCGATCGATTTTGGGGTAGGTAGATTCTATCAGGAGATTTGACTTGTCGAGTCTTCAGCAGTTGATGTATCTTCTAAATTCTTCGGCATTTTTGTCAAAGTGGGGGAAATGAAAATTTCTTAAGGATAAGGGACGGGCCTTGAAAGGATGTAGTTCCGATATTGTAAGTTCATTTTCTGAACAAAACTTCAAAGGGTTTTAAGAAGTCTTTGGATTTTTCTGGGTAATTTGAAGAATTCCAAAAGCGATTTTGGTCAGACTTTGCACGGTGGGTTTTTATCCTGCCTATGGGTTCTAAAAATATTCCAGTAGGAGTGGATCAATTCACCTTCGATTTAGGCAACACACATAAGCACGTAAGACAATTATATCACATAACAATTCATAGCGCGTCCTATACAGATATGTGACCTTTTTATGCCAAAGGTAGGCCTAAAGAATTGAAGGATGTGCATGTCATTTGTAAACATTCCATTGCCCCAAAATATATTGTATACAAATTGATTGAAATAAATCGGGATAAAAAATAGGGAAAAGGGATGTACAATGAATATTAGTCCCACGCAGGGGTACAATCCTACACTAAATCACCGTGGAAAGTCCTTCGTTCTCAAACCTCTTGGATTTATTGAAATTTCTGAATGCCTTTTGGATGAAGATCTTCTTTTGATTGCAATGAGAGAAACCACCTAAATAGAAACCACCTAAATAATTCTCAACCCCGAAGAGCAATGGTTCTTACAATCCGACATCACATCCTTCAATTAAACAAATAAGGGATGGTCATCTTTTATTGACTCGTGGTCAATAGACGGAAGGTGGTCTTTTCTAATGGGCCCACTAACCCTTAGGTATTGGGTCGTCCTAGGACAATGCCGAAAATGGATTTTGGTTTAGCTCTACGCTAGGTGTCTAGAGTGGGTTTCCTTTGAAATAGACCGGGTCCCAAGTGGACAACTTGGGTTAAAAATACGATAGCCATTGGACGCATGACGTACCCGTAAACTATTATATTTTTGAGAAAGTGTTCTTTATAGCAAGAGGCCACGGGATCATGAACCTCCCTCAAAATATAAATAAAATTGCATGCCATGTGGCGGAATATGCTATGAGATGCAATGACAGTATATTTTGCGATGAATAAACAAGTAAGGAAAGCAATAAAATTACTAATTATTACAATTCGAATAGTTAGTCAAATAAGTTAGTTGCAAACAATAAGGTTAGAACCTAGTTGAATTATCCTCAGCGGAGTCGCCATTTCTGTTTTCGAGAAAAATGACTTACTATTTGAAAACTCATTTCGAAATTTCAAGTTAAAGTTTCAAGACGTTTTCAATTAAAAGCAAGAGTCGCCACTTAGTTTTATAAAAATAAAACCTAAGAAAAACTTATAAAAATCTTTTAAACCCAAAACAGATATAACTTTAAAAAATTAAGAGATTTTGGGTAAGAGTTCAAATTAATATCCCAAGAAGTAGATTTTGATTATCTACTTGTTTACATGCTTATTTTTCAATTTGGTGGTTGCAAACGCTAGATTAAGCCCTACATATCCAATTCTTGCTCGGAAGAATGGAAATCGGATTGGGTTTTTAACAAGTAGCAAGAAGTTGAGTATATTAAGGAATTATTATGCTTGATTAACGGAATTGAACTAGGAATAGGGAGATTATTACTTGGGTTTATCAATTGGGTCTTAATATTGCTTTCTCTTGAGTTTGGAAGAACTTGTAGAGATTAACTTGCTAGAGTTGGAAAATTCTAGTAAGTATCTTGTAATTGAATAATAATCATCAATCCTATGTATGTGAGCAAGATACTTGTATCCATGAATAGATATTCCATATTGAGGTTACACCCCGGTCCCTTTAAAAATCCAAAAATAAGTCATATTTTCTTGCATTTCAAGTGTTCGATTAAAATCCTAGCTTAACAAATAATCTAGTTCTAGAAGTAATTATTCAATCACTTTTTGTTTGAAGAAAACTTAGGAAATTCTAAAATTCGCACACTCTTTGATACCTTAACACACATGCACTCCTCGTGGGATTGACCTCAACCTTTATTGGGTTTATTATTGCTACAACCGTGCTATATTTCATTTTGAGGTGTAGGATTGGACGTGACCAATTTTTGGCATTGTTGCCGAGGAGTACGGTGTTTGTGTTGTCGTGTTATTGTGTGTCTATTTACTTTCCTAACTTTTCTTTGTGTTACTTTGATTTGTGTGCTCATGATGCAAGGTTAAATATGGCAGGTCATGGACTTAATGATTTGACCTTGGGCCCTATCGGCAATGACGACCCCATTGATGAAATAGAACCAATTCAACAAGATGGACGTACATGAGGCCATCCATGGAATCCTCCTAATCCAAGGAACCAACAAGCTCCACTTCATCAAAAAATACCAACTTATCACCTGCTCCACTTTTTTCCCAATTGCTTCCACCTTGATCATCATCTTGTTTTGCGTGTGATCAACATTTCTAAGAAAAGTGCCAAGTTTAGTTATGTAACACCCCAAAATCTGAACAAACTACTCTATTGTACTTAGCAGGAAAATTTGCAGAAAATTTCAAGTTTCCAGAAACCACGGTCAGGATTATGGACCGTAGTTTAGAGCCACGACTCTTGATCTGACCTCCAGTGTTGGTCCCCCTTCAGTCTACAGGTAACATCACGGATTGTGGTTTGAAACTATGGACCGTCTAGTCACTCATGGACTTGGTCATCATAGAGGTGCCAGTTTCCCACCATAAAATCACAGATGGAACCACAGACTGTAGTTTGGAACCACGGTCCGTCCTGTCATCCATGGTTCCTTTTGATCAGAGAACCCTCAGCTTAAAGCCCAGAAACCATGAGTTAAACCATGGACCATCATTCAGAACCATGGTCCATCCTGTGACTCATGGAATCAGCAGATAAGAAGACCCCCTAAAACTCAGGGATAGAACCACAGATCAGTCGACAGTCCGTCATTCAGATCTACGGTCCATCGACCAACCCGTGGTTTGATATTCTGAGAATTTCAGCAGTTCTTAATTTAGTTTCCCAGGGTTCTTTCAAACATTTCCCTTTTATTTTAGTTCTGACTATAAGTAGTTTTAGACTTAATTTAATTAGTCAAAACCTCCTAAACACATCAGTTCTCGTCATTCCTCTTCTCAAGTCAGAAAAGAGCGCCCTTCTCCAAAGTTCAGACCTAGGGTTTATCCTCCAAGCTTCAACACCAGATTTTCTTGAAGAATCTTCTTCTACCAGGTATGTGGGTATTCAGGAAAGATTTAGTTTGCCCTTAGAATCTCAGACTTTTACAATATTTTTTGTGAATTTAGAAACTAGGGTTCTTACCTTCTTATACAAATCTTTATAGAGTTGAATTCGCATGCTTAGTATATGGTTTTATTCCTGTTTTCAATGCTTCGCATGAATTTTTACAAGGTTCTTAAGAAATCAAGGCCCTAGCCCTAGATTATAGCATTTTTTCTAAAGTGTTAGTTTTCTTCGAGATTTAACCTAGACTACTAGTTTGGAGTTAAAACCAAGAACTTAGTCATACTTTCAGGTTACTACAGTATTTCAAAAAATTAATGTTTTAAGACCATTTTAGTTTTGTCTCAGAAATTTAGGACTTTAGTTTTAAATGAGCTATTAGTATTCAGTTTGGGAGAAGTGTTTGGCACCGAGTTGGACTAGGGTTCAGCGTACCCTCAAGTCCAAGAACTACGTGCCACCGTGGGTTATTTAGCCTCTCAATTGGGTATCAGAACTAGTGATCACATCAGCCATGCCTTTATACCCTGGCAAGGTATATTGGGTCCTCTCGATGGCGAGTATACATCAAACTCCATGTTTAGCTCACGTGGTTTATGTCGGTTAATAGACTCTCCCACAGTATTAGTTTCAGTAAAGTACTATAGGCCCTCAGTTTATGTTTATTCTCAGCTTTCGGTATGTTTTCAGATTACTCTTGTATTTCAGCTTTTTCTGCATGGTTATATTTTGGGCCTATGTACTATAGTTCAGTTCAGTTTAAACACTTTATCAGTATTTTAGCATGTTTACATATTCAGTCAACTTTGTATATCCCTCATGCTCAGTACATCCGAAGTATTGACGCATAATCTATATGTTAGATCCTATCATGATGCAGGTTCGGGTTCTTAGCCTTAGCCCTATGATTATCTTACTCCGGTGCCATATCAGCGATACTCAGTGGTGAGTCCTCCTCATCCAAGGACATTCCTTTATGCCTTTTGAGTTCATCAGTTTGTTCTTATTTCCAGTATTTTGAGTTAGCTGGGGGGTTGTCCCAGCAGCTCATCAATATTAAAGGCTTTCAGACATAGAGTCAGACTTAGTTTATTTGGGTTGTTCTGCTTTTCAGACAGTTATTTATCTCAGATGTTCTCAGTGAATTCTCTTTAGATTGTATGCTATAATTCAGTTATGCTTCCTCTTTAAGAGTTATTTCAGAATGCTTATGATTTGTCAGATTCGGGGTAAGCTTGGGGTCACTTGTGATCCTAGGTCCCGTGTTACATTTAGGGGCTAGCCTCGGGGTATGACAAACTTGGTATCAGGGCATCAGGTTCAAGAGTCCTAGGGTGTCTAAAAGTCAGACTAAGTAGAGTCTCTTTCATGGGTGTGAAGCACGCCACACTTATGAGAGAGAGACTCTGAGGTGTTTAAGAAAAACTTTACTTCTTTCATTATCATTATCGTGCAATGGAGTTAAATTCAGTTCCTCCTCTCTAATCCATTCGTAATGCATTTCAGATCATACCTCTTCGTAGAGCTAATGCCCGAAATGCTAACTCTAATCCTCCATCCCCGAACCATGAGGTTACGAATGTGGAGTTCCATAATATGATCCAGTTATTGTCTCAGACTGTAGCCAATCAGGCTAATCAGCAGGCCCCAGTTCCTGGAAACCCAAATGGTGGAACACCTGCAGCTCGAGTTTGAAATTTTGTACGCATGAATCCGCCAAATTTCTAGGGTCAAAGGTTGGTGAAGACCCACAGAATTTCATTGATGATATCAAGAAGATTATGGAGGTGATGCAAGTGACTGGCGCCGATAGTGTTGAGTTAGCATCCTATCAACTCAAGGATGTTGCTCATATATGGTTCACTCAGTGGAAAGATAGCAGGGGTGTGACTACAGCTCTTGTGATATGGGATTATTTTACTGGGGCTTTTGTGGACAGGTTCTTCCCGAGGGAGTTGAGGGAGGCTAAGGCTAAAGAATTTATGAATTTGAGGCAGGGATTGATGTCAGTCTAGGAATATGAGTTGAAGTTAACTCAGCTTTCTAGGTATGCCCCGTCTATGGTGGCCGATCCGAGGGCACAAATGGGCAAGTTCTTGTATGGGGTATCTGATTTGGTGAAAACAGAGTGCAGGAATGTTATTGTAACACCCCAGAATTCGATCCACTTTTAAACTTAAGAACTCTAAAAATTCTAAAACTTTCAGGAATCACGAGTCAAGTCTATGATTCATGGGAAGGATCACGACTCGTGGAAGTGACTCATGAAATCAGCTCTACAGCTTCCACCTCTGGTCTGAGAACCATGAGTGGAGTCTACGGGTCGTGATTAGTTTCACTAGTCATGGAAACCACCCGTGGAACTTAGACTGAGGGCAGTCTATTTCCCAGGAACCACGAGTTGGTCCTATGACTCATGGAAGTTTCCACGAGTTGTCCTGTTAAATCGTAAGACCTCATCTGCAGCCTAAAATTTTGGCTCAGGAACCATGACTCTAGTCTACGAGCCGTGGTTAGTTCTACGGTCTGTGGAAGGGACCCGTGGAACCTGAAGCTGAGTTTTAAAATAGCTTTTTTCTAATTACATCCCAGGGGTATTTTAGTTATTACTCACACTTTTAACTCCTAAGTGAGGTCGTTTTAGCCATTCTTAGCATGATTTCTAACCTTATTAGCCTAAGTTCCTTCTCATTAATTACCTCATTCATGTCATGACCCAACCTACCAGGTTGTGCGGGCGCCTACTCTAATCACCTAGATAGATGAAACCTTACCACCCGTCCAATAGGTAACTTGTGGAATTAAAGTAAAACATCAAGTTAAGCCGTCTTTATACATCACTGAAATCCTTTCCTTACAAAAATCCTATTCAGAAATAGGCTACATAAGAAATTGCGGAAAAATCTTTACAACATTTTTAAAAAAAAAACACCCTCCCTTAGGATCTAGTCTAAACAGGTACAAGAGCTACTACAACATGACACAAAGAGATAAAAGACCCAACTTCCACCATGGAAAACGAGGACAGAAGTTGTTGGAGATCTCATCGCCCCAAACCTATGAAACATCACCAACCTGCAACCAGACTATACCAAAAGGTATAGCAAGAGTAGAGTCAGTACAACCACATGTACTGGTAGGCATCATCGGTCCACCCGAATCCACTCTTACCATCATATAAGAAAAATAGGAAATACATGACCGAAATTAAATAACTTGGTTTCCACCCCCATGTTCTTTTGCTGCCAACTCCCTCATTCGCAAGGCTTCCAAGTCACACTAACCTTAGACTTCCTAAGCCTTACCTTATCCCCGACTTCCTAAGTCACCTTACCCTTCGTAGATGTCCATGTCCATACCTGGACTACCCTTCCCCTACCTAAGTCCATTGTTCTAACTATCCGTCCGACTTAGCCCGGCTAACTGCCCAACTCAACCACTTATACTCGTAACATTGCTCACCAGGGTCCAACCCTCCACGGATCTCTAGTAAAACCTCTAATAAATGTGCAATAGCTAGGACCACAACCCCAGACTCTCAGTCTATCCACCACATGCAATCCACCCAGCAACCCTTGCTACATTTGCTGACAACCCTAGAGTTACCTCTAATCCCCTTATTGTACATGACCTGGACCCTCCAAGGATCCCCTTAACCACACCCAAGTGCCCAACTTGCTACCCCAGTCTACACCAAGGCCAACCCTTATCTCAGCAATCATAATTAACCCCTGACCGCCCTTAGTACCTTTATTGACAACAACTCCTGAACTTAAGCCTCTTCCACATAGTCCAGACCCACCCCGGGATTCCCCTTCTAGATTACACACATGTACCTTGAAATCAACCCGGCCTAAACCAAGACCAACACAATATCGATGAACAACCCGGCCTAAACCAAGACCAATCACAGAAGTTATATAGAAATTTCTGGCCACTCAAGGACCACCAAACAATAGCACCTTTCAACTAAATAACCCAGTCCACTCATGGAACCAATATCAAGTATCACATTCAGTAAAACAACCCGGTCCACACACGGAACCAATATCAGCTAATGCAATACAATAATTAATGAACCAATGCAAGATGCAATAAAGTAATCCCGTACCAAGCGTGGTACCCATGCCAACTAAGTGTTATATCCATACCAGGCGTGGTACCCGTGCCAACCATTTGTGATACCCGTACCAGGCGTGGTACACTAGCCAGCCGAATGTCAACAAACCACAGTCAATATGTGAACACACACAACTTGTAAAACTAACAAGTAAACACCGTTCAATCACAGACTGTAAACAGGAACCTAGACATTCCACACAACTTCCCTAAGCAATGTAATGCATACAATCACTTAGACATGAGTACATGAATATACACATTCATAGAAAATCATAAGCCATCACCTACCCCTTTTCGGGTACAATTAAGAACCATCAATTCCCGTCTGAAGACTATTTCCCGGTTCACCCTTTTTTTTAACATGTAACTAGCGATTTCCCTTTTTAGATAAACACACAAGCATGCAACACGCTTCCCTTTTCTAACCTTAGCCAGACCGCCGCTAAGCCTCAAGCAATAAACATTCCTGAAACCCCACCTAGGAGCTTCCTATTCCTGTTTCCCGTGCTCCCAAGCACTTCCCCGGTTCCCCGAACCTTCCTGATATGCTAGTCCATCAACCCATCATTTTATCACGTCAATATGAATAAATTGAACACATAATAACATTCACAAGACCAGCCATTTCGTACATCCTAAAAACAACACAACCAATCCCGAATCCGCCAGACTCCGTACACGGAGGCCTAAAATATGGATTCTCCATTTCTACTATACAACAAGTACGAAAAGTAAACAGTTCTAACTACTCATGAAAACCTAGCCTACCTGGACGCCAGCAGCTGCAATAGTGCATTTCTGGCTCCGTGATTGCGTTCCCAGCTGACCCATGATCCTGGAATCCTATGTCTCGCGTCCCTTCAGCCATGACCTCTTCTCCTCATGATTTCCCAGCCTTGGAGCAGCATGGGAGGACTTTTGGAGGAACCCTCGTATATTTGCCAACTGAGGAGATGAGACTTTTTAATAAAATCTCATCACAGGTTCTGCCTCCCGTAGCTCTGCTATAGCGGTCTGCCTTACTGCGACAGCAGTGCCGCTATAGCGGAATAATTGCAACTATAGCAGAGTGACGTCAGCCTGAATTCTTTCCGAAAATTAGAAATTTTTTATGACGTCACCCTATTTATTTTTGAACGTATTTTTAACTATTTTCCCCAAATTTACAAAAAAAAAAATTAACATAACGACGGACCCGGTCGTTACAATTCATCTCCCAAAAAGGAAAAGAACTCCTTCAAGATCCAAGTCTCAAGCTCCAAGTTCTCCTTTTCTTTTCAATTTCAAGTGGGTTAACTTCAATCAAGGTATGTGGGTATTCAACAATAGGTTCCTTTCACCCTTGTGCCCAAAACCCCAAATCTTTATTTTGATTTCATGAACTTTCAAATTAGGGTTTTTACCCAATTCTTATGGGTTTTGCTATGAATTGCCTTCTCATAATTTTATTATCAAATTACTATTAAATTGTATGATTTTGCATGGGTTCTTACATATGAATTCCTACTTTCAAATTGAAGGCTAATTATGGCAAATTCTACATGCAAAGTTTGATTTAAGTAAATTGGGTATTTGATAGCATATTTTCATGAATTTCAAGCAAGTGCATGCCTAGTTCCTATGTTGTATGAAAGCATATATATTATGAAATTGAACTAGTGTCATGCAAGTTTTCAAGTTATGAACTATTATGTAATGCAGGACACCCGATGTGCCATCAATGCTCATGAATCATTTCCCAAACCAAGATTCGTGAGTAGTATGAAGATCCGGGTTATGAACATGTTTATGAACAAGCTTGACATCTAAATATGTCACATGTATGTGAGCCTTATGTTATATGTTTTGGGAGTAGTATTTAGCACCGAGCGATGAGGGTTCTAGATAACCCAAGTCCAAACCTATATTTCCACCGTAGGTTTGCTTCCGTGGCTTAAGAAAGGATCCATATGAACATGGTTCTAACCTTGGCCGATTAGGACAACCTTTTTCAGTGTGGGTGCATGACACAGGACTCCATGTAGCTCATCATGGGTTAATGTCGGTTAAAAGAAACTCCTGTTGACACCCAATTTTTACCCTCCACATTACGAATTAATCTTGAGCTTTTTAAAATTTTCAAACAATTTGTGAAATAATTATTTCGTAAAAAAGGGATGAAACATTTTCCAAATCAGCTTTATAATAGTTCTGAGTAATAATTTATATCTTTCATATTTAATTATGTGAAATTTATGTGAGTTTACTCAAAAGAACTATGTTAAAGTTTGATTTCATAAAAAATCCTTTTGAAATTAAAAGGCTTGATTTTCCTACAAATTGATCTAAATTAGAATTTAATTGAATAATTAATTTCATAATTTTCAAATTAAGTAATTATGTTGTAAATATGATAGTTATTTCAAATCGTTTGAATTAATTAAGCTCAAGAGTTAATTGTGATTAAATCATCTCTATTCCTATTATAGCCTAATTCTTTAAATCGTTTAAAATCTAGCCGAATCCCATCAATTTGCTCTCAATTTGGTTGTTTAATTAATTTAAAATTGCCACATTTTTGCAAATGTGGTCATAGGTTAAACAAACCTTATAACTCCTTGTTTCAGCTGACCCTTTGGGCCAATAATTACCCAATCCGCTCAGCCTACCACCCTTATCTCCCTTGACCCATCCGGCCCACCTCACATACCCTTATTCTCTTCTTTTTTCTCTTAACACAGATAAACCAACGACCCCTCTAACTTCTTCTTCTTTCCCTTTACACACACAAATGAAACCCTAACAAACACTTAGCACGGCTTGAATCTCCATCAAACGACGCCTTCACCCCGTCAAAATTCCCAAACGCCATCCTAATCCTCATCAAAATCATACTGGCATCGTTAAGAATCTTCTAGAAGTGGACAGATGGCTCCTCCAGCATCCTTATCCCTTTAAATCATGGAGAAATCACCCTAAATTCGTACTGGAATAGTATATGTGTGGCTCAATTTCGTTGGAGACGGGTTTGAATTCAAATTTCCCAAAAAAATCCTCTATTTTTCCCCCCAAAATTTGCCCTATAATTTCCTATATAAACCCCTCATGAGGAAAGGATGAGGGGCTGGCCTTTGATTTCTGAGATTTGTGGAGAATCATTCTCAAAATCTCAAAATGGAACAAAGGTTTCATAGAAATATATACCAAAAATTGAACTCCGACGAAGTCGTTGTGAATCCCAGTGGTGGTGAAACTTTTTGGCGAAGTTCGAGGTCCCGTTCGCTGCTCCAAAAGAGTTTTCCCTTTTATCCGTCTCTTTAGCATAATGTAAAGTTGTTTGTTCTTTTCTTTTTTGGAAACGTTTTTTTGGTTTTAGGCTATTTTGTTGGATTTGTTATGAAAGTTTTAAAATCTGTTCATTTAAAGTTTGTTCTCAAGTCTTGAATTTTTTGTTTGTCATATTTCCCTTTTCTGTTCTCCCTGTTTGTTTAAAAATGGTTGTGTGTTATCCTATATTTGAACATGTTTCCATTTTCTTCAAACAAACTCCATGCTTAAATGGTTTATCATGTTTGTCTGCTTCTCATAACAGTAGCTACTCGACTAAGATCCCCACAGTGAATCAATGAATGAATCTTCTGAAAATGGATTTGTATGTTTTGTCTTGTCTGCTGGTTCATTATGTATATCATGGTGATTTTAGTAAATTCCCCCTCCCTTCTTATTTTTTCTTAAAAATCAGTAAACTTGTTGGTTTTGGATTTTAAATTTTGCACTGTATGTTTACTCCTTCAGAGTTTAAAACTGCCTTCACCTCTTAAAAGATCAAGTGTTAAAAGAATAGATCATTTGACTTAGAAATCACCATTCCATGTTCAATTTCTATTGCTCATCGAGTGATGCTTTATGGATAATATCCAACTTCTAAAGTGTTGAGAATATTCAGTCTTAACATATGATTCGAGTTCACCTTTAGGTGTTCAGTTCTTCATTTTCTTTCATTATCTATGACCATTTAAGATGACTTTAAATGAGATTCATAAGTTGTTTATTGCAAACGAAGGAGAATATATTCAGTTCTTTTACCATATCGTGTGGTCATGTATGAGCTTACCTGAAACTTGACTAGAAAATAATGATCTTGGCATGTTTACGTTAGGATTAGCTTGGGTCTTCTTTCAATTATCCTGTGTTTAAGGTTCTTTTTTTTGTGTGTGTGATATCTTGGGATCATATCAGAAAGAATCTATCCTTGTCAATTAATTTTTGGTTACATCAGTTGAAATCATCTTGAGTTTGAATTGCTATTTGGTTTTCTTTAGTAGAGCTCGACGGTATGCTAACTGTTAAAGGTTGTTTAAAACATGAATAGAGAGTTACTAGTAAAATGTTCGATTCCAAGAAAAAACACAACAATTCATTGTGATCATGTTTGAAGTTTGTTAAAGGCAGTGATATGTTCGAACCTGTGATTGATCCTAGGTGAAAGTTGTCTATATTTTTTTTGGGTATTCTGTACAAGTATGAGAATTTCAATCAATTTTCTTGTGATAGAGGATGTATTTTTTTTGCCTTATATGTGTGTTCACCAGTGTTCGTCATGCTTGAAATAGCGTCTTCTTCAAAGTTAAAAGCATGGCAGATTGCACATATTGTACAATTTCCCTCTCATTACTGTGTTTGTGGGATAAAAGGATTTGGATTTAGCTGCAAATTAGAGGTAGCTTAGTTGTAGTGATGTTTTCTCCTTTTATCACGCGCTTACTGGAAACCATCCCTACAACGAGTTTTCTAAGAAATTTATTAGTTGTCTGCATAGAATTTCAAGTTCAAGTTCTATATCTGTATCTTATCCTAATGACAGGTCTTTCAATGTGTTATATGCTTCCTGATGAATTGAATATCAATCTTTTCCTCTTCATACAGTTTTGGTCTTTTATTTGATTGTTAATTATTGTCCTTTATTTTTTATGCATGAAATTTTGAACGAGTCCATTTTTGACTCCCCAGGCCACCCTTGCATTTTCGTTGGTCCGTGACCCAACACCTTATCCTTGTCGAGTCAGCCCGCAAGTTTGAAAGCTAATATCACAAATGGGCTAGGAGCCCATAGCAACATGACAGTAGCAGCGACGGTAGCCCAAATGGGCAAAAAGTTAAAGAAATTGGACCCAAGTCCGAAATTGCAAAAGGATGGGTCTCAAAGCCCAAGTAGTTTTTAGGACAGGTGTTGGACAAGAGTCCAACATGATTGAGCCAAGAGTCTTAATCAATTTTCATTTTCCTTTAAACTTCTTATATTTTGTGTAGCTTAGATTATTATTATTGTATTATTTGGACTAACTTTAATCTAGTTGAATTTTTCCCAAAAGAGGAACCTTTCTCGTAAACTTCTTTTACTTGTCTAATTAATTCCTTCGTATGAAAACGCTTTCTTAATTTCAAGTCAAGCATTCCTATAATTTTCTTGAAGTGAATATTGCCATATCTTCCCCCAAAGTTCGTTATCAAGAGATTCAAACTTCGTTTAGTCTTAATCAAGTCATGTTATTTTCAAAACAATAAGACTTTCCTTTTAAATTTTGTCAAATAAGTTACTTTTTAACAAGTTTGGATAACCGCAAGTTCGCGGATATCCCGAGTGCCTTCAAAACATTCTCGGGATATTAATTTGAACCCTTACCCCTAATCTCTTAATTTTTTAAAGTTATATCTGTTTTGACTTTAAAAACAATTTATAAGTTTTTCTTGGTTTTCCTTTTATAAAACTAAGTGGCGACTCTTCTTTAAAATTGAAAACGTTTTAAAACTTTAACTAGATTTTCAAAATAATTTTCAAATAAGTCATTTTTTCTCGAAAATAGAAATGGCGACTCTGCTGGGGATAATTCAACTAGGTTCTAACCTTATTGTTTGCAACTAACTTATTTGACTAACTATTCGGATTGTAATAATTAGTAACTTTATTGCTTTCCTTATTTGTTTACTTTCCCGCAAAATATAAATTGTTTATGGCATTTCCGCCTGTCTTGGCAAAGCATTAGAATGCATAAGAGGTAAAAAGGAGATTATGCAAGTATTTGTAATTGTTCTTAACAAAAAACACAATTTTCAAAATAGACGAGTGAAGTAGTTGACCCGGGGTTGGTAAATGGTCACTTGTTGGTTTAGCCCTGGTTGTCCGTCCGGGTTCCCCGTCAATTTCAAAACCTATTCTAGAAACCCAAGATAGAGCGAAACCAAATCTCAAAATAGGCATTGACCTAAAACTTCATAATATCCAAGGGATATTAAGTCCATTAGTAAGACCACCTTGTGTTCAAAAGGGCCCATGGCCTGAAAGAATAATCATCCCCTATGTGTTCAATTGAAGGATGTGATGTCGAGTTGTACGAACCATTGTCCCTCGGGATTAGGATATATTTAGATAGTCTTTCATTTTTGAAGATTGTCATCTGAAAGGCATTCGAAAGTTGCAAGAAGTTCGAGAACGAAGGACCAACCACGACGGCCTAGTTTAGGATTGTACCCCTGCATGGGACTAATTTTGATGTACATTCCTTTTCTCGCAATTTTGTACCCCTATTTTATTTTAATCAATATGTATAAATATATTTTGGGGCAATGGAATGTTTACAAATGACATACACATCCTCCAATTCATTAAGCCTACCTTTGGCATAAGAAGGTCACATATCCGTATAGGACGCGCTATGTGATATAATTGTCTTACGTACTTATGTGTGTTGCTCAAATCAAAGGTGAATTGATATACTCCTATTTTAATATCTTTAGAACCCGTAAGTAGATTATAAGTCCACCACGCAAGGTCCGACCAAAATCGCTCTTGGAGTTCTTCAAATTTCCCAAAAAAAATTCAAAGACTTCTTAAAATCCCCTTTAAGACTTGTTTCTACCTCTTCATAAAATGAACCTACCGTATCCGAACTGCAACTTTTCAGGGCCCGTTCCCTATCCTTAAGAAATTTTCATTTCTCCACTTCGATAAAAGATGTTGAAGAATTCAAAAGATACATCAAGTGCTAAAGACTAGACAAGTCAAATCCCCTGATAAAGTCTACCTACCCAAAATCGATAGGCAAATTTTTTTCCATCGAACCTTCGAGTCAATAACCCCGTGGATCAATTTTCTTTGACGAAAAGCAACTTTATGTGTTTAGTGCAATTCTTATGTGTTTATCTTCAGTCAGATATCTTGTATTGTTTATCACTAACAGGATCTAACATATCGGCCTTTGAGTTGTTTTACTTCAATAGGTAATAGAAACTGATCTGTGTTGATAAAACTGACCGAACATCCCTACTTCACCCGTTCAAAGGCACAAATAGATTCCTCCTCTAGTCGTCACTTCTCCATGGGAAAAATGACTGACAGCGAAGAAAAGAACGCCTTGGTTGTGAGGGATAATGTTATCTCTGAACAGAGTGAAATGATTGTCGAACTGGCAAGAAAGCTAGAGAAGATGCAAGAAGAGGTACAGAAAGCCAAGGATATGGCTAGCCTGGCTATTGCTGCCAACACTCCAACTCTGGGCAACTCTCAACCCCCTCTCCAGATTCCTCCACTCAATTCTCCATTGACTGAGAACAAACCAAGAGATATCCCTTCCTCCTTCATTCCTAGGCCTTCCAATGAACCTACTTCCAACAACCGTGGCCATATCAGGTCCTTGTACCAAACTCATACTCCTCATATCCAGCACACTAACCCAAAACAACAACCCAAATGCCTACAATCCATAAAACCTCCCTCCAAATTACCAAAATATGCAACCAAACACCTACAACTCCCGGAATAACCATCCCAATATCATTAACCCACATAACTATACCCCTGCATACCCAAATTCCATTCCACATCTCCATCCTCTACCTATCCAGAACCCGCCACCTCCTGCTTTCAATGCTATGGTAGAACCATACAATGCCCTCCCAGAAAGCCCCGAGCTTGACCACTATGAGGAGAAAGAGAAAGAGTTGAGGGCTACAGAGAAGAAGCATGAGTATGACATGGCAAAAATGAAAGAGGAGATAGACAGGATCAAGGAGTTTCAAGGCTCATCCTATGAAAATGGCTATGACTACGATGATCTCTGTATCCATCCGAAAATGGACATACCAGATGGATTCAATATTCCCAAGCTCGAGACCTTCAATGATGTTGGGAATCCCGAGGCTCATTTGAGAAGCTATTGTGACAAAATAGACGGCGCCCGAAAGAATGACGCTTTGTTAATGAGGTTGTTCAGCCAAAGTCTGAGCGGAGAGACTTCGGAATGGTTCACCTAGCAGGAATTGAAAAAGTGGTCTAGGTGGAGTGATCTAGCTAGAGACTTCGCTCAAAGGTTTGCATATAATGTGAAAGTTATCCCGGATCGATACTCTCTAGGTCGCATCAGGCAGAAACTAAATGAGGACTTTTGAGATTATGCCTATCGGTGGAGAAAGGAAGCAGTGAGAGTTCATCCTCCTATGATCGAAGAAGAGATAAGTGCAGTGTTTTTGTTCTCTCAAGAGTCGGAGTTCTACGATAAAATGATATCAGCAATAAAAGCAAAATTCGCCGATCTAGTTAAGATTGATGAAATTGTTGAAGAAGGTCTTCGTAGCAGCAAGATTGCCAAGGCTTCGGCATCTGCAGGATTTCCCAAGAAGAAGAGGGAAGAGGTATCTTCAGTGTCCTCCAGTCCTAGCATGAAACCGAAGAAGCCCTTCGGAGCCAACTATAAAAAATCACTTATTCCAACAACGCCTCCCACAGCTCCACAAAGTCCTCAACCCATTTTCTATATTCAGCCCATTTACCAAACTCCACAACCAAATATGCAGCCCACTTACCAAGCTCCTTCTCAAAACTTCAAAGTGTATCAGAAGGCTTTCAAGAACCAGAACAATCACCAGGTTCCCCCTCCCGCTAATGCAATTCTCCCTCATCCAAATTTGGAAAAGAAAGCTCCTCGAACTTTCACCCAGTTAGCTGAAACCAGAACTCAGTTATATGAGAGATTGAAGGTTGCCAAATTTATTCAGCCCATACAACCTAAACCAGGCAATCCTGACTCTCGTTTGTTTAGGGCTGACTGACATTGTGCTTATCATTTCGGAGGAGTCGGACATGACACCAAAGATTGCATTAACCTGAGGCACAAAATTTAGGATATGATTGATCAAAGAGTGGTCACACTACAAACAGCATCGGCGAATGTTAATAATAACCTCCTCCCGAATCACGGAGGAGCCACTGTTAACATGATAGAGGTCGATGAAGAATGGGTTGTGAGCAAGTCAATAGTGTCAGTTAGCCCTAAAAAGCAAGAAATGCTGGAAAAAGCTATAGCTACTTTAAGTATTACTGAACTACCCTTTGAAGGGTTAATGCGCAATAAGGCCTTGCACGTCACTGTCAAATGTCAAGAGAAGATGATAAATGGAGTTTTGATTAACGATGGTTCGGGTTTGAATATTTGCTCGTTATCTACACTCACTCAGCTAGACTATGATCTGGGAAAGGTTCACCAGAGCAGGATTAATGTGAGAGCCTTCGACAGGGGTCAAAGGGACACTATCGGAAATGTCAGTTTGCATATCCAAATGGGACCCGCTGAGTTCCAAGTGGAATTCTAAGTCATGGAAATTACCATAAGTTATAACTTGCTTTTGGGAAGACTATGGATCCACAGAGCTGGAGCCGTGCCATCCACTTTACATCAAATGGTAAAGTTTATTTGGGAGGAACACGAAGTGGTGATCCACGGAGAAGGGAGTCATCTAAGCCTCCCTAATGGTTGTGTTCCTGTAATCGAAGAGGCCCCAAGAGGAAGCGATTTCTACACCATAGAGATCGTCAATACCGTTGTAGAGGATCTTTCTCCTCAAGTACCCATGCCACATATTTATAAAATGCTTGTGACTATGATGCTAAGGAGAGGATACGAACCAGGCTTCAGGCTGGGAAAGAATTCTGACGGTATGACTGAACCCATAAGCATTCCCGGACAACTGACCAGGCATGGTTTAGGGTATGTGGCCCGAGAGGCTAAGGAAAAAGTCAAAAATAAAAAGCGGTCAGGACTGCCAAAACCGCTCCCTCACTTATATCAGTCATTCCCCGTGCGTATTGGTCCCCCAAGCGACGAATTAGAGGATGGAATACGAGATCTGTTCGAGGAATGAAATGCTATAGCAGAATAAATCCCCAAAGCAGCCATGATTAGAGATGCTAGGCCTGTAAAAAAGTTGCAGAACTGGCCGCAACTCCCCTCGTGACTCTCCACTCGGCTGGGTAGACAAAGACTCTATTCTATGAAAAATCGGTGATGGTCCGGATGAGGCTTCGTGACCCACCCTTTATATTTTCAATTTTCTTGTACTATTTTACTGCTTCCAAAAGGAACGGACCCGCATTCATGCGGGTTATAGCCATAGTTTATAAAAAAAATGGATTTCAAAGAAAAGCCTCCCTTATTGGGAAAACTTTGTTATATGTTTACTAGTCATTATCTAACTTGTTTTGATTATGGTTTCAGTAATAATAAGATAAAACCTGCCACTGTCATGTCATGAAAAGAGCTTAACGAATAAACCAAGCTAGATGACCCTAAAAGAGTTTGAGGTGGTCAATCTGGGAGGCAACGATCAAGTTGAAGAAATCAGCGTCGGTGTTCATTTGTTAAAAGCACAAAAGAAAGAACTTATCAGTCTACTCAAGCCATACATCGACATTTTTGACTGGTCCTACAATAATAGGATGAGAATGAGCACAAACATCATCTTCCAAAACTTATCAATCCAGGATTCAATCTAGAGAATGGACAGTTAATCCTTCCCTCCCACGAGACAGAGGAAAGTTTGCACCAAATTGGCAAGGACTGTACATTGTCCAAAAAGTGCTATCTGGAAGAGCTTTGATTTTGTTTGAGATAGATAATCAAGCATGGCCAAGCCAATCAACTCTGATGATGTGAAGAGATACTATGCCTAAAGTTGGTTTTTCTTTCATTTCTTTCCCTGTAATCGCACTTCCAGATTGTAATCGTTTTATGCTTTATAATAACTTACAAATTCCCTATCTTCTTTGTACAAACTACGTTTGACCTAAATTCTAAAGAATGAGATACGTAGGCGGCCTGTGTCGGCTTTGGTCAACCCCTTAGGAAAATCTATATTTCCCCTTCCTATCTTGAACTATGTTTGACTTGAATTCTCAAGAATGAGATACGTAGGCGGCCTTTGTCTGCTTCGATCACCCCTTTGTTTATTTCCAACATTCTCCCACTGTGAGTATGGGAACTATGTTTGACCTGATTCCTGCCTCAATGGGATATGTAGGCGCCACTACGGCTCAGTCATATCACCCAGAAAATAGAAACTAGGGCAGAATTTGCGAGAAAGGAATCTCAAAAATTCAGAAGGCAAATATCGTTTTTCAAACAAGTCAAAATACAGAATATGCCGAAGAGCAACCAAAATAAATATCGAGAAAGAATCTCGTAATCCCCACAGAGTCTCAAGTCCCTTGCCAATGGAATGAGATTCATCGTAAAACCTTTAACTGGGGCAGAAATTTTGAGAAAGACCTCAAAATTTCCACTAGGCTTTATTCAAGAGTTCGGAATTAAACCTCAAAGAGTTCCCCAACACCGAGGGATCAGATCTACTTCAAAAATCCCCAGTTATAATAAAGTCCAATGGGGATTAATCCCCAGCTATGATAGATTTTTGAAAAAATATTTCAAACTCCTTAGCTAGGATGACAAAGGATCTCCAGAGTCTGCCAGGGGTATGTCAGAAATGTCAAGCCCTCGAGTAAAGTACATTCGCTGAGCTAGCACATGACATGATGGGAAGAGACTTTTCCAAACTATTATTTTCTCAAAATCTTTGTTTTCCAAAGAGCTCGTTTGAAAAATCTTTACAACAGATTAGTTTTACTCCTTTATAATTTGACTTTGTCTTACATCTACCGTGACTCGAGGAGTCGAGGATGAAGAGTACCCAATAGTGGAAAGCATCCATAAAGGACATAGTAAGAAGCAGAAGATCGAAGAAGGTCAACACAGATCAGTTTCACCAAAAACTAACAATTTTTATGTGGATGCAGGTTGTCCTAAAAAGAATGTTAGAAATCAATCCCTCATTATCCAACGCATTCAAAGAAATGCAACGAGAACAGATGCCATACAATTTGTGAGAAAAGCCAAAACAGCGGAAAGAGCCGAAAGAGGCAAAAGCTCCTGGAATGGACAAATTATCTTGTAGTTCACAGGAACTACTGGATAAAGAGAGATTGACAGCATCCTCGGGTCCCCAAGCAGATCAAGACATTTTGGGTCACCAAATAAGAGATCGGTAACATTCTCCACCAATCCCTAGCAAGTCAGAAAGCACCACGAACAGACGATGTTTAAAAATGGTACTTGTGGTTGTCCCCAGAAATGGGCACGACCATTTCATTCACATTTGAAACAAAAGTTGTTTTGATTAGCTTTATAGACGTTGTCTTTAATGTTTTCAATTTTGACTGTGGTAGCTGGTAAAAGCGATGTTGTGTCTACTAATTGTTTGCCTTGAGCACAAGTACACACAAAGGAGTCAATAGGATAGCATAAAAATCAAAGGTGATGTTTTTTCGACTGCTACACACACCATTGCATGATCATCCACATCATTATCATATTTTCATGTCAAGAGGACCATGTCAGGAGGACCATGTCATAATTTTCATGTTGAGAGGACCATGTCAAGAGGACCATGTCATATTTGCATGTCAAGAGGATCATGTCATATTTTCTTGTCAAGAGGACCATGTCAAGAGAACCATGTCGCGAGGACCATCATCATCAAATACCGCAGATATATGTTTGCTGCGAATATTATGTCCCTCTACCAGCTGGTTTCAAAGAGGATGACATTCAGAGGCGTCCTTAAGTTGCACTGGCTGCGCAGGATAGAACAAGAGCATATTTATATCCAATATCGCGTGAGATGGTGGAGTCTAACATTGAGAATATTAGCATTTATTATGCCTGGCATTCAGCATATTTATATCTGATATTGTGTGAGACGGTGGAGTTTAAAATTGAGGATATTACCATTTATTGTGCCAAGTCCGGCATATTTATATCTGATATCGCGTGAGATGGTGGAGTCTTACTTTGAGGATATCTTTGCTTTATTATTACTATGCCAAGCCTAGAATATTCATACCCGGTATCACGTAAGACGGTGGAGTCTAACATTGAGGATATTATTATTTATTATGCCTGGCATCCAGCATATTTATATCCAACATCACGTAAGACAATGGAGTCTGACATTGAGGATATTTTTGCTTCCTTATTATGCCAAGCCTGGCATATTTATATCCGATATCGCGTGAGACGGTGGAATCTAACATTGAGGATATTACTATTTATTATGCTTGTCATCCAGCACATTTATACCCGATATCGTGTAAGACAGCAAAGTCTCACGTAGAGGATATGTTTGCTTCCTTATTATGCCAAGATGAAGGAGTCTGGCATTGAGCATATTTATATACGATATCGCATAAGACGGCGGAGTCCGACGTCGAGGATATTTATGCACCCTTATTTATTTGAGACAACAAAGTCTCACACTGAAGGATATTTATACAATCAATAGCATCGATCGCCGGAAGATGCAACTATCTTTTATCGTGTGACAAAGGCATTGTCACCCCGATGATCAAATAACGCTTACCATCAAGGACAAAATCATATAGTCTGAGAGATGTCTATAAGACGCCATCCAAATCTGACGATGAACCATATCTCCCAAGATTAGAAGGCCAAAAGTCATATGTAAGCCACATCGATGTCTAAAATTGGATAGTGTGCAAGATTGCCCAAAACTTGGCAGACTAAGAGTTATCTGTAAGACATAGCAATATCTGAAACCAGATAGTGTGTAAGATCACCTGAAGAATTGATAGTTCAAGGGTAATACGCAAGTCGCAATAATATCCAAAATTGGATAAAAGTGCAAGACTACCAAAAATTGATAGTCCAAGGGTTATCTATAAGCCACGACATATCCATGTTGATATTGTGCAGGACTACCCGAAGGCTAGCAATTCAAGAGAAATCTGTAAGTCGCGTTACATCCAAGATCGGATAAAAGTGCAGGATTACCCAAACAACTGGCAATTCGAAGGACATTTGTGCAAGATTACTCGAAGTTAACAAATTAAAGGCATCTGTAAGCCGCCTTTATCCAAAGTCGGATGATGTGCTAGATTGCCCAAAGCCTAACAATTTAGGGAAAACTTGTTAGTCGCATCGATATAGATGATGAGCAAGATTTATCCCAAAGGCATATGCAAAGACCATTGTCATATAGCCACCAAGGTTATCACATTTAAGAGAACGCCATAAATGGTTACGAAGACCATTACATCACAATGACAACGAAGGTCATCATACTCAAAAATTGCCACGAAGGCAATCCTATCTGATAGCTATGAAGGTTATCATATCCCCATCATAGAAATTACTATTTCCTAAGATAGAGATAGAAAAGGGCGACATCTTCCTCAAGAAACAGCAGACGCAGAAAAATGAGGTACAAAGCTATCTCTCCTTATTGAGCTTCTTTACTACTAATGATTTCATTTCAAAATATTATCGAGAACATCCAAGAGGATAAAAATCTCGAATCAAAATAATAGGTACAAAATATGTCAAAAGATGTCATGACACGAGATTTGAATGTAATCCCGGGGTGAGGTATGACAAAGAAACTATCTCTTCAAATGAAATTATTTTACTACTAACAATTTTGTTTCAAATATTACCGAGAACATCCGAGAGGATAAAAATCTCAAACCAGAATGATAGGTATCAAATGCATCAAAAAGACGTCATGACACGAGATTCGAATGTAATCCTGGGGTGAGGTATGACAAAGAAACTACCTCTCCAAATAGAATTATGTTATTACTATCATTTTGAGATATTGTCGAGAGCATCCGAGAGGGTGAAATTCTCAAAACAAAAACCACAGGTGTGGGCTACGCCAAAAAGGATGCAGCACAACGTGGAACTTTCTCTTAGCAGCGAACTTGGACATAGTCCGGAGAGGAATATAAAACTCTTTGGATGCGAGTTGAGGAACAACTTTTCACTGCCATCAAACCACACTCCTATCAGAAGGAATATGGGTATTTCCTTTCGTTGGGTCTTAGTTTTGCATCCAGGGTATTTTCTGAACTCACGCTGGAAGCAATATTTCTTCTTTTCATATTAGGGTGACGATACACCTCGAGCTTTAGAAATTATGTCCAGGTAAAATGTTATTATGGGTGTGAAGCACGCCACATTCATAGTTGAGAGGTTACAAGCCTCTTTTCTTAAGCTCAAATTATTTGTCACTTATCCTGAGCCAAAGGTCGTCTTAACATAAAGATTATCTTTTCTACCGATTGAGTCAAACTACAAGCAGCTTGATTCCTAAGTCCTGGGATATGTAGGCGGGCTCTGTTTTGAAAACTTGGCTGCATTCCAAACCCCCCAATCCTCTTACTCCCCAGCGTTCCGGTCTCTCCGTACTTTGAAACCAAAATAGTTTGGAATTCTTTAAAAATCTTGCATAAAATCAAGCATCTTGAACTACAAGTGGCCAGAATTCTCATGTAACCTGAGATATGTAGGAAACTCGATACCAGAGTTCGGCCATGATTCCTTGAAATTCATGCTAGAACTAATCATTTCCTGAATATGAATCTGTGGTCGGACAAAATTGGGAACGTCAATTCCCATTGCCCAGGGTTCCTTACATCCACCCTACCCAAAAAAAGGGGCAGTTGTTGACACCCAATTTTTACCCTCCACATTATGAATTAATCTTTAGTTTTTTTGAATTTTCAAATAATTTGTGAAATAATTATTTTGTAAAAAAGGGATGAAACATTTACCAAATTAGCTTTATAATAGTTCTGAGTAATAATTTATATCTTTCATATTTAATTATGTGGAATTTATATGAGTTTACTCAAAAGAACTATGTTAAAGTTTGATTTCATAAAAAATCCTTTTGAAATTAAAAAGCTTAATTTTCCTCCAAATTGATCTAAATTAGATGTTAATTTAATAATTAATTTCATAATTTTTAAATGAAGTAATTATGCTTTAAATATGATAGTTATTTCAAATCGTTTGAATTAATTAAGATCAAGAGTTAATTGTGATTAAATCATCTCTATTTCTATTATAGCCTAATTCTTTAAATCGTTTAAAATCTAGCCGAATCCCATCAATTTGCTCTCAATTTGGCTGTTTATTAATTTAAAATGGCCTCATTTTTGCAAATGTGGTCATATCTTAAACAAACCTTATAACTCCTTGTTTCAGCTGACCCTTTGGGCCAACAATTACCCAATCCGCTCAGTCCACCACCCTTATTTCCCATGACCCGTCTAGCCCACCTCACACACCCTTATTCTCTTCTTTCTTTCTCTTAATACAGATAAACCAATGACCCCTCTAACTTCTTCTTCTTTCCCTTTACACACACAAATGAAACCCTAACAGAAACTCAACGCAACTCGAATCTCCAGCAAACGACGCCTTCAGCCCGTCAAAATTCCCAAATGCCATCCTAATTCTCGTCAAAATTATGCTGGCATCGTTATGAATCTTCTAGAAGCAGACAACTGGCTCCTCCAGCGTCCTTATCCCTTCAAATCACAGAGAAATCACCCTTAATTTGTACTAGAATAGTACATGCGTGGCTCAATTTTGTTGGAGATGGGTTTCAATTCGACTTTCCCCCAGAAATTTCCCAAAAAACCCTCTGTTTTCCCCCCCAAAATTCGCCCTATAATTTCCTATATAAACCCCTCATGAGGAAAGGATGAGGGGTTGGCCTTTGATTTTTGAGGTTTGTGGAGAACCATTCTCTAAATCTCAAAATGGAACAAAGGTTTCAGAGAATATATACCAAAAATCGAACTCCGATGAAGTCGTTGTGAATCCCGGCGGTGGTGAAACTTTTTGGCAAAGTTTGAGGTCCCGTTCGCTTCTCCAAAAGAGGTAAAATCCTTCACCATTTTCCCTTTTCTCCGTCTCTTTAGCATAATGTAAAGTTGTATGTTCTTTTCTTTTTTAGAAACATTTCTGTTGGTTTTAGGCTGTTTTGTTGGATTTGTTGTTGAGAAACCATGAAATTTTTAAGATCTGTTCATTTAAAGGTTGTTCTCAAGTCTTGAATTTTTCGTTTGTCCTCTTTCCCTTTTCTGTTCTCTCTGTTTGTTTAAAAATGGTTGTGTGTTATCCTGTATTTGAACATGTTTCTGTTTTCTTCAAATAAACTCCATGCTTATATGGTTTATCATATTTGTCTACATCTCGTAACAGTAGCTACTCAACTAAGATCCCCACAGTGAATCAATGAATGAATCTTCTGAAAATGGATCTGTATGTTTTGTCTTGTCTGCTGGTTCATTATTAATATCATGGTGATTTGAGCAAATTCCCCCTCCCTTCTTGTTTTTTCTTAAAGATCAGTAAATTTGTTGGTTTTGGGTTTTAAATTTTGCACTGTATGTTTTCTCCTTCAGATTTTAAAACTTCCTTCACTTCTTAAAAGATCAAGTGTTAAAAGAATAGATCATTTGACTTAGAAATCACCATTCCATGTTCAATTTCTATTGCTCATCGAGTGATGATTTATGGATAATATCCAACTACTAAAGTGCTGCGAATATTGAGCCTTAACATATGATTTGAGTTCCCCTTTAGGTGTTCAGTTCTTCATTTCCTTCCATTATCTATGACCATTTTAGATGACTTTAAATGAGATTCAGAAGTTGTTTACTGCAAAAGAAGGAGAATATATTCAGTTCTTTTACCATATCGTGTGGTCATGTATGAGCTTACCTGAAACTCTAGAAAATAATGATCTTGGCATGTTTACGTTAGGATTATATTGGGTCTTCTTTCAATTATCCTGTGTTTATGGTTCTTTTTTTGTGTGTGTGAGATCTTGGGATCATAACAGAAAGAATCTATCCTTGTCAATTAATTTTTGGTTACATCAGTTGAAATCATCTTGAGTTTGAATTGCTATTTGGTTTTCTTTAGTAGAGCTTGACGATATGCTAACTGTTAAAGGTTGTTTAAAACATGAATAGAGAGTTACTGATCATGTTTGAAGATTGTTAAAGGCAGCGATATGGTCGAACCTATGATTGATCCTAGGTGAAAGTTGTCTCTGTTTTTTTGGGTATTTTGTACAAGTTTGAGAATTTCAATCAATTTTCTTATGATAGAGGATGTGTTTTGTTGCCTTATACGTGTTTTCACCAGTGTTCGTCAAGCTTGAAATAGCGTCTTCTTCAAAGTTAAAAGCATGGCAAATTGCACAGATTTTACAATTTCCTTCTCATTAATGTGTTTGTGGGATAAAAGGATTTGGATTTAGCTAAAAATTAGAGGTAGCTTAGTTGTAGTGATGCTTTCTCCTTTTATCACGCGCTTACTGGAAACCATCCCTACAACGAGTTTGCTATGAAATTTATTAGTTGTCTGCATAGAATTTCAAGTTCAAGTTCTATCTCTGTATCTTATCCTAATGGCAGGTCTTTCAATGTGTTATATGCTTCCTGATTAATTGAATAGTAATCTTTTCCTCTTCATACAGTTTTGGTCTTATATTTGATCGCTAATTATTGTCCTTTATTTTTTATGCATGAAATTCTGAACGAGTCCATTTTGGACTCCCCAGGCCACCCTTGCATTTCGTTGGTCTGTGATCCAACACCTTATCCTTGTCGAGTCAGCCTGCAAGATTGGAAGGGACAACTACACAAATGCCCTTTAAAGGGAGTGGCTTTGTATTTTTGCCCCCCATAAAAATGGTCTTACAAAAATAGTCTTCCTTGTTTTTCATGTATAGAGCAATTACCTTTTTACCCCTCTACACCTTAAATATTTTTAAATAACTATCAATGCTCATTTATCTCTCAACTTTTATATATATTTCTTTTTCTCTTTTTTCTTTTCTTTTTTTTATTTCTATTTTTTCTTTTTCTTTTTTTTATTTCTACTTTTTCTTTTTTCTTTTTTTCTCGACTTTTATTTTTCTTTTATTTTTTGTTTTATTCTTTCTTCTACATTTTCTTTTTTTTCTCAATCTTTTTTTTTT